>JAYJMH010023804.1:0-18796 GCA_036873815.1 Phacellophora camtschatica
GATTCCCCCATGGTCCGGTTAATTCATGGATGGTCCGATGGTCCTATAGTCCTATGGTCTTGTTAATGGACTATGCCGCCAGTGTGGTCGAGGTGAGTACTAATTAGACATAATAACGTATTTCTAATAAACATGCAGCTTCCATGCTGAATGAAGGGGTAAATAATTTTGCATTTGTGTGATTGTCTTTTCATGACAGTTGTGGGTCACCGTAAAATAGCATGTTCAAATATAGCAAATTTTTAAAATGATATAACGAGGGAAAGAGCAACATGAGATGACATAATGCAAGAATATACCGGGTGTCCTAAAAAACGGTGTCGCCATTCAATTAAAAATGTCGACACAATTACAACAATAACACTCAATGAGCTGCATATTTCCAATCTAGAAACATTAACTTAAGGTTTACTGCAAGTTTAAATCGGTTGTAAATTCACCAAGATAACATAAGTTGAAAAGCTCTATCAACGTGAAAACTACGGGCCTCTGCATAAAATCAGAAAAATTTTTTCCTCTTGGAAAGTTGCTTTTAAAACAATTTAACTTTTTTTTCGAAATATGGTTTTACTTTGAGATACTGTGTTTTCTTTCGGGAAATATTTGAAAAAAGAACTTGACAATTGCATTGACACCTGAGAGTATTGAGTATTCACACTGGCAAAAGGATTCTTGTTGTGCAAATGCTTGAGTTTTGAAATAAAATTAAAAAGAGCAACGCAATGACATTCAGTTGACACCAAAAGAAAATTTAAATTGTTTTGGAAGCTATTCCTCAAAGCATGACATAAAAATTTTCAAGATAAGTGTCTATTTTAACGCAACACAACGTCAATGATTCTAGATTGCAAATATGTAACGCCTTGATTGCTCATTATTGTACCAGGTGTCCCAAATTAGTGCTGAGAATACCGCTCAAATTCTCCATAGTCAACTCAAAAATAACAATCTGATTTGTTGATATTAATCGTTTGAGAATTGAGATAGTAACATTTAAAGTTCAAATTTGCCTCCAAATCAACATTTAAAGTTCAAATTTGCCTCCAAATCAAAACCAGAGGTTTTAATTTTGGCCTACGCTTTTAAAATATCGTGTTGTAGGATTTTTTGAATCACGGCGATGTTATTTGTTTTGAAAACATCTTGAAAATCAGTTGTCCATGACAAATGTTTTGAAAACTGAATTTGCTGTTTCATTTTGTTAGATTTTTGGTTAAAATGCCGAGAAAAGAGAAAGCACTTCATAGTGGCTGCATCCATAAATAAGTGTTTAATTTTCAGTTTTCAGATTTCTTTCCGAGTGTGTTTCCACGCACTATTAAATTCATTTCGTAAAAACGCTATGGTTTAGGAGATCCAAAGACGCAAATTAAACCAAAATCTAGACCTCTGGTTTTAGGTTGGAGGCAAATTTGAACTTTCAGTGTTAATATCTCAACTCTCGATGCATAAGTAATAACAAATTAGGTATCAATTTTTGAGTTGACTACCAAAAAATATTTTTAAAATTGTTTCGAAAAAATTTGAGTTAAACTCGCAAGGTTAGCCTTGATCAAAGCTGTTACCTTTTTCTTGGGACACCCGGTAGTTGTCCTAATATTTCAAATAAAATGGCAACACGTTTTTTTGGTACACCCAGTATATATTTTGAAAATCGTCGTATACCTGAAGTCAGCATACGTCAAAATGCCTTGGCAGCTGGTATCGTAATACCTCAAAACATAGACACTTCTAATTTCACCAGGGCAACCTCCATGAGGAGTGACTGGCTCCATGGCAGCGAGGCCAGATACTGTTTCTTCAAATCGTAAGAACCCTTTGTCGTTTTTGTCAAAAGTTCTGTAAATGGAAAATTGTAACAAGGTTTTTTATATACATTCCGTTAACTAACAAGACATATTACGTATTACACTACAGTAGAGTCTAGGACGTAAAAAACAAAATGTTTGGAACCAAATCATTATCTACAAACAATATGCTATTGTTAAATATATTTTTCAGTAAGAACAGTAGGTTTCTTATATTCGGGATTTTACTGTACCTACAAACGTTAGAATACGAAGAGGATTGTGTGAACATTACATGATATAGTCAGGGCCCTTAGAGAAACAATCGTGCATTTTATGATACCAGCATGAAACTTGATACATCTACACAACTTGATGCGCAGAAGAAGATTGTAAAACTACATAAAACTACATAATATAATATAAGTACGTAAATACTAGCAAACATAAAGAAAGTCTGCGAAAAGAGGTTTGAAATGATGTCAATCAAACCATAGATGAAATGTCGAATTAACTTGGGTATGTTTTCATTGACATAATTAGAAAGGTCTTTGTCGCCATACCGGGTGTTCCAAGTTTGAAAAATCAACAAAATTTGATTTTGTTACCATTTTTCTATAATTTTGGGTAGTTACATAGAGGAAAAGTTAAGTTATTTTTCATGATGTTGACTATTTCTGTAGCAAGCTTGAAATCAATAAAAATTTAGCGTCTTTATGAGCTACCAGGGTATTGGTGCGTTAATACCATATGTTTTTGAATAATCAGTAAATCAATTTTAGTTCATTCTCTTCATTTTATATTGTTACAAAGGCCAGTATTGTTATGCGAAATAATAGTATGCTATTATAAAGCATGACAAAAACTTCTCTCGGTGGAATTACAAAATGATTTACGAGTATGGCATAAAATGAGACTTTTCAAGCTGTGATTACGTCATCAGTCTTTCATGTGACCAAAATGGCGATGGTTTCTACAATTAATTTTGCCTTTCCGTGACAGCTGAGAAATGTAATTTTAAAGATTGGTAACAAAATGGATTTTTGGTGAACTTTCAAACATCGATACGTTTTTGGGACACACAGTGCAATGAAATTTGGATTAGGATTTCGTTTGAACGATTCGTCCAAATGGTCGTAATAATGAAATACTAATGAAATAATTCTAGCGAAAAGATCTCTTCCTTGCACTTGCAAATTTCATGTATACTGCTATTGTAATCTGCATCAATCCTTTGTTTGGATTGAAGAACAATCCACATCTTCTCGTCACATGGGAAATTTACAAGCCTTTTTATAAGAAACTCACTGGTGAAACCCACGAAAATTCAAGAAACTTTTATTGGTGAATGATTTAAAATTTTAGGGAAGATTACATAATGCTTAATGATTTTAATGGAGTGGACATGTTAGATGATCGATTCAGTAAAGACTTTTTATCATGTACAATATACACCCAGTTTTTGTAATGTTTTTGTTGAAAAAAAAGAATGCATAGTAAAAAAAACTTTTTTATGTACAATTAAGAAATTTTTAAGAAACTTTTACTAGTGAAAATTATGTATGACATTTTCTCATTTTGGTCAAATCATGGAAACAGGAAGGTGCTTTTTCTCAAAATGTCATGCTGGCAAAGCTGATCATTCATTTATTGCGCAAAAGTTAAGAGATAAAAATTATCAAACAATATTGAAGCCTAAGTTAGCATTTGAATCTAACCTTAACCATATTGCAATTGATCCAGTACACAATGGTATATTGCTCATAAACCTCAAAAGCAGAAAACTCAACAACAACAAAATCTAAAATTCAGACAAACAAAAAACTAACCTGAAAAGTTGGACAATATTTTCTTGTTTGATTTCAAGTGCAGTCATAATTTTTTTAAAAGATTCCAAGCCAGCCTGTTTGTTTGCGCAAACAGATTTTTCAAATAAATAGTGAATGGCAATGATGTCTACAAAAAAGAACAATTTGTTTTGGTCCGTGAAAAACTATAATAAAACATACATGTGTAAAACCTAAAAATATAAAATATATACATATACATGCAGATTTTTTTAAAGAAACTGCAGTCTGAAATCAGATAATTATTTTTCAAAATATCAAGATTGCAAATATAAGCCTGCACAGTGACTGTGTTGTAACCTTTCTTCCTTCACATCAAACCACATTTAGTAATATATATCTAGTAATATAGAATGTTGCCAGTACCATCCAGAACTGCAAATCCTCAGCTTTTTTATTTAGTTTTAAGCAGTGTTTCATTGCAAAAACAATTTAATCCATATTGTCCTGCAAACTGATGTACACATTTTAATTTACTTACAAAAAAGTTTGCGTTCTTGTTTCTGAAGCTGTCCATACAAATGTATGAGTTCCTTCTATTTACAAAGTTTAGAAGTTTCTGTCCCAAGGGGGGGGGGGGGCAGTACCATCTAAGTTGGGTAGGGGGCCTGTCTGACAAAATCTTGAGCTGACCCAAAAATATAATGGATTGAAAATGCAAACCCAATAATATAATTATATGGCGCATTTTATGATGCAATTTTGCTGCCTACAAGATCTTTTTATTGAGATTTAGATGCTATTTCTTAATATTAAGATTTCAAATCCCAGACCCAAAAATATACTGTAGGACATGTCCTCTACATACATCAGGTGCCAGTGCCCCCTGGAGATTCTGTCCTATTGATTGCGTAAATCCCATAGTTAAAGTTTTTATAGAAATTATGGTCTTCATCATTTGATGTGTGCTGTCACATGAGCACACACATGAAAAGATTCAAGCCATATGAAAATGACTGTGTCTGTTTGGTTCACAAGGGACCTTCCTCCTGACATTTAGTAATCATGCACAAGAACAATAATCATACCATCAACTTCAAACTTTGAAGCATCTACCAGTTCTTTGTATGGAGGTGTCAATTTTGACAGTAAAAGTTTCTTGATTTCGTAATCAGCAACGCTTCTATTTAAATTTGGTATTTGTGCCAAACTTTCATTTGAGCCATGCAAAGAATGTCCATTATCTGACCCTGTTGATGTTATTCGTCTTTTCTTGTGTGACTTAACATTTGGTTCTGAATCAATTTCCATCTTTGAAAGTCCAGCACTGCTGCTATCCATTTTTAGTTCACTTCCAGAAAAGTCACTTAGTACAGACATTGGAGACAAAATTCCTGAAAAAATGTCTTTAATTGTATCATAAATACACAATAAACCCCATAAATCCAAATCCAGTAAACAAACCTGCTAACTTCAGTAAATATATATAAATATATATGCCATTATTCAAATTGGAATAAAATTTTAATTAGGAACCCTCAATATTAGGCCATTCCCTTGCCATTCACCATTCATTTCTGGAACAAATAAAATCAATGCTCTGTTGAAAGTTCCGATACCAGCATTCTTAAAATGACTTTCAAACAGTAAGATACTGATAAAACAACAGATTGTGTCAGAAAAATAACTGCCATGGTTGAAGTTCTGACATAAACATTAGATTTTGTTGGAAGAATAATTACTGCCTAAAATAAATTACTTAGCCATGTTCTTAATAACTAGAAATTTTTATTCTCATGAAGTTTTGAGCTTTTAAAAATTGCTCAAAGAAGGTTCTTCTTTTTTTTTTAGCTTGATGAGATTGCAATTTATTCAAAAATAATCTTAAAGCACCAAATTAACAAAGAAAAAATTGGAAAAAAAAACAGTTAACACTAAGTAGGAATTAGCTTTTGAAATTAAGTGGGATGAAGCTACTATTTATTGTTCCTTACTTTCATAATATTTTAAGTGGCTTAGTAATGTATATCATGGAGTCCAACATAAATGTATACTTTTACATACTATTTTATAGCTAGCTATTTGAACATTTCTTAAACATGGGTACCTTCTCAAAAAATAACTTTCACAAGCAAAATGAAAATTTTTTTGAATTTACCTTCTAAATATTTTTTTGCAAACAATAAATCTTGATGGCTAAAATTGTCACATTTCTGTAGTTCCACTAATTCTTTCAATGTGCACCATTTCACATTACATTTAACGTTGTTCTGGATCTTCTCCAATGAAGCCCTCATCAGATCAGCCTTCATAGCATTTGTTAATTCCACAGCAAAAACTGTTACCACTGACAATTTACGATCCTGCCAATTAGTATTGATTGCAATAACACCTTTGAATTCAACTCCATCTTGGCAGGAACACTAACAGGAGAAAAATAACATTTTTACACAATTGGGGAACTGGGGGTTGAACGTTTCTTCAATCCATGGATGATGGCCTAAATTATACATTTTTGGATTTTAGATAAAGTAAGAGAAGACAAAGTAGGCTGCCAGTTGCTAGATCAGTTCGTTTGTTATTAGAATTTTTCACTTACTTCAGCAAACATCTTTTTGCTCGCTTGCAGTGGTGTTTCTCCAACTTCAATATCCCTTCGTGGAAATTTCCAATCTCCACCGTTTTCTTTGCAAACGAGAAATTGATTAAACCCTTCTTTTCCAGCAGGTCCAACGTTCTTTTTAATAACCACCTTGCATTCCATGTTTAAAAAGAGGTATTCTAGATGTCTGACTGAGCCAAACACCTAGCTGTCACCCTGTAGTGGCCCCTTTCCTTTTTCCTTCGACCGAAAAAATAACAAACAGGCGAAGCACTGAACGGCCAAGCACGTTGCTGGAGGTAGGCAAGGGTGTGAACTTATTTAACCTTTCATGTTTGCAGATGCTAATGCTAATAGTCTTTACTACAATTCTGTCTGAAACCATGCATAATGCAAGTAAATGTTAATGTACATTTCAGCAATCAAAATAAAATGATTTTCCAACATTTTTCAGCTGCTTTTGAAGGTGTCACGTTTGTTTGGCGCAGCCTCAACTCAGCTCATAAAAGAGCAGATTGAAGTGAATGGATTTCAATAAAATTCAATTCAACAACAATTTGATGTTTGATCATGCTGATGCCATCCAAAATCCCAACAGCTTATTGTGCTTTCATTCCGCCCGGCCATATTCAAATTTCAAAAATTAGTAATTTTAAACACAAAATTTCAAAAATTCACAAAACAAAAGTATTTTCCACACATTTGGTTCGTTGTGTGAATTCGTTGTGTTACAAGGTAAACACATCTTTCTCTATGACTAAGGTTTTTATGAAACTAAAAGTGTGCTAGTTGCTAGTTTTCTGTGAAAATGCATTTAATCTGCATTGGAGTTGTCTGTTTGTTGTATGTAGCCTGTAAAACTTTTCAAAATTTAGCTCTTTTTTACAGGCATGAACAACAACTTCAGACCAAAGATGAACTGTTTTTCATTTACTTCGTCCTAACTATGTTGCGAAAACAAATATTTAGTTCATAATTTGAAGCCTGGCAGTGGATATGATCGGTGAGAACAGCAGCACCATTTTTGAAGTGAAGTCCTTCAAATATCCTTTGTGTACAAAATCCATTTCTGTTATCAAAAATTTAATCAGAACTTAGAGCTTGGAATATCATCCAGTCATCTTTGACAATGTTTACCATTGCAAAACATGAAATTAAAATTTCCCTAAACCGTGAGCTTTCAAATAAATTTGAAGAAACATTATTCTGTATTTCCAATCAGAAATAAGGTTTTGTTACGATTTTAACGTTAACATGAGGACTTAATGAATGGCGTTCTTTCAAATTGACTTAAGAAAGTTCCCGAATGAAGGCAATTTTAAATTTAAGAATGAAGAAAATTTTAATTTTAATTTAATTTCAAATTTTAGACAGGTAAAAATTATCAAAGGGGACTGGATGATATCCCCAACTGATAACACAATAGACCATTTCAAAAAAAATGGCAGTGACAGGCTTTTCACTGTGATTCAGTGCGTTTGTTTTTGGAATGCTCTATTTCAGGTTAGTAGCCTCGCAGATTTCGAGCGGAGAACTGCACTGCGAACGGAGATATGGTTTTTTTTTTATCACGCGGTATTAACCAAGCGGAAGAGCGGAAAGACAACAACAAAATTATAATTTAAATTTGGCATGTTTTTCGAGATAGTGTCGCACGACGACATAGAATAAAAAATGCGATGTGTAATATATTTACAATGTCGTGAATTTCGTTGAGTTACTTGTCAAGTTTAAGTTCTCTTCAGGAATATTTTCCTTGCGAGCAATAACCCTTTGAGGTGGAATTGTCTTTTGAATAATGCTCGTTTCGTTTGAAGAACAATCAATTTCAATTCCATTTTCTTCGATTTGACGGATTGCTATGTCGTCTTTCGAAGAATTATTTGCTTCATGATGTATTGCAATGTCGTCTTTCAAAAAAGTCCCTTTGTCATCATAATTTATATTATTGTCGTGTTTCAATAAACTGTCTTCTACACAACGGACTGCAATTTCATCTTTCGAAGAATTATTTGCTTCATAATGTATTGCAATGTCGTCTTTCAAAAAGGTACCTTTGTCATCATAATTTATATTATTGTCGTGTTTCAATAAACTGTCTTCTTCATAACGGATTGTAATGTCGTCTTTCCAAAAACTGCGGTCTACTTCATTTGCCTCTTTCAAAGAGCTGATAAGTTTTTCTGTTATTTTTTCATCTTCCAAAAATTTTTCATCATCATACGTCCTGACAGGAGGTTCCACCCGATCCGACCCTATCCGACATTCCGTCAAGTCTCTGCTTGGACTCACAGGTGAAGGGATGTTCCCAGAAAAGACACCATTTTCCTTGGATTCAGTTCTCGAGTAGTGGAGCAAAGCTTTAATAGAAATGGTATCACAAGATTTCAACGAGTTCGCATTTTGAACACGACATTTAGTGTCTGAATTTGAGCCATGTTCGCTTCCGCAGTCATCGCTTACACTTGTGTTAATTTTGTTCGGCTTTTCAGGTTGCCTGCCCCTGCATTTTCCCTTCTTTCCATCAAAACTTTCCTCGCTGCACGAATCTTTACCCTCAAGCGACAAACAACATTTTTCCGGAACCTTTTCAAGCATTTTTCCTCTGTCCGATTGTGCAAGTTTGCGCGCTAATGATTTAGAGTACCGCACGGCAGGTACAAACCGCCGCCCGCCGCGATAAAACGATGCAGCACCTTCTGACGAATGTGTTACAGTTGACAGGCACACACTGCTGTCTTCATCGCATTTACCGTCTTCGTCGTCTGTCGAGAAGCGCAGAGGCTCTAATTCCAAATTTACAAGCCTGGATCCCTGATTAGCGTCGGCATTCAAAGTACGATCTTCGTGTGCTAAAACGTCTTCTCTTTGCCTAGTATCTAAATTTTCTTTGCGAAGCCTGCGTTTCCGCACAATAAATAACACACAGGTGATAAAGAATACCGTCAAGACAATAGCCAATGCACCGAATACTACAAACATGACAATTTCAACCATAGTTGCTTTCCTGTAATTAATAATTCTTTTTTGAACACCAACAGGTCCAGTTCGAAGCCTCGAGCCATCCTTGCTGCCAACGTTCCAAAACGGATGCAGTTCTACAGTCCGCGGAGTAGTCTTGGCTGACAAAACATCGGTTTTCCTCTTTATAACCTCGTTCTCGCGATTACGCTTGGGACTCAGAACAACAGACATGACACCGTTAACAACCGAACATGGAAACTTGACGTCGACATTTTTTTCCGTTAAAAACTTTATTATACTGTCCATTGAACTATTGCTGTATCGCGTGATAAAATGTAGAATTAAACACCGCTCGTGTTTTTCAAGACTGTTGTTGAAGAACCATCTTAAATATCCGGGGAAAAGCATTTTATGAATCTTCGTGTTTTCAGCTGTGCTCGTAGTTTTAATCTGATGCTCAATCGCCCAATATCTGAAGTCTTCTACACCGAATATACTTTTCACGTCGTTGTAGCTTAGTGCATCGAGCGCGTTGAGCGTGTAACGTGCTTCCAGTGCCCTCGAGTCGGCCTTCAGTAAATGCATGTGAAACTTCACTTCGTGTTTTCGCCCCACTTTCGTAACATTTAAGATGTGAGTAAAGTAAGCACTATAAGGTAAGTTGTCTTTCACCGTCAAATTATGCAAGTTATCGATCTTTATCCCGTTATCCAAAGCAAATTTACCCATTATCCATTTCATTTTTGATAAAAATTCGGTTCTCCATTTCAAAAACGATCGATCCCCGATGTCAGCTACGGCTATGATGTCGGTCGTTCGGTATTTCCTACCAGCAAGAACTTTGACGCATTGTTTTGCGACTTTGACGATCGATAAACGCAAGTCAGACGAAAGAACTTTCTCCAATTGTTGAATAATATTTCCAACCTCATAGAGGTTCAATTTAGTCACCAAACCGATCGAATTTTCCGATATATCAAACTTCGTAGATGCACTCAACCGCCCTGTCTCGAACAGGATCTCGCACTGAAACGGCAACGGTAGATTATTATACAAAGACAATAACTCTGTTCCGATCACATTCATGCGTTCTGATTTCTTAGTTTCGCTCTTTCTGATGCCGTTTTTTATTTGAAGTAATTTATTACAATTCCGTTTTTTCGTTTTCATTAATCTTAACGTCCTAGAGTTGCCGCGAAATCTGTTTATCAAGATCTTCGTTCTCGACGTTTTCAGGCCTATTTTCCCGGACAACCCCAGAACGAATTTGCAATAGGGACGTCTGGGCAATGCGTTGAAGTAAGCTACAAGTTTACCTCGAAATAATTTGGCTGCAATCGCTTTGTTGAGAGTTATCTTGTTTTCCAAGAAGGGTGGTGACTGCAAACCCGTCAGCTTGTGTTGTTGTTGGCAATCCACACCATAAACTAGAATTGAAGGAAATAATTATGAAAATCGTCTCACAAGCTAATCCAGTTGTTGGGCTTTAAGAACGCGAGTTGTTGTTTCCTAATCCTTTGTATCCATGTGTCGTGCAAACGTGCAACAACAACCTTCACGGGTGCAGGGACACAGGGAATAATAAAATGCTGTGTAGGAAACAACAGATCGCGTTTCTTAAAGCCCATGATTGGGTTGACCAAATTCAACCGAGTTGGAAAGCGGGTTTAGTTATAAATCAACACGTTCAATCATGGGTTAAAAGTCAATCATCCATTAAATAATTAATCTCTCTAATGTACTAACAAGCAAGGTTTAATTGGCACACTTTTTTGTGTCAACGTTGAAAACGAGGCTAGTCCTGTGACGTAATGGAACTATCTTCATTTACGAAAAGGCCTATTGGTTCTCTTGAGGGTAACACGTGACAAGAATAATTTCAAATCTTCTGGACAACACAGAAGTGACAACAGAGAAGTGACAACACAGAAGTGACAACACAGAAATGACAACACAGAAGTGACAACGAATTCATTCTAAGTCAACAGTGTGTACTACCACAACGGAAAAATTTTGAACCTAGGTATAAGGTGTGCCTCAAAAGATAAAATGGTAAAGCCATATTACCCACAAGCAATTATACAGTTGGAATATCTATTTACAGAAAATGAATGGACAACGTTTATGTATTTACAGAACTTGCCACTAAAATGAAAATGTTCTCTCCACAAATGTATGTCCCCAAAAGAAGTCTTTTTTTATCAATACACACGAACGTGGTATGTCATTGGTACAGTGTAACTATCTAGATCCGTTATTGTTTTATATCATATAGTATTATGTAGTTAATAGCTAGTATGAATTAGCAGTAGTTGCTTTAAAAAATTATGAAACCAAATAAAAATAAAGTGAATAAAATATAAATAAATAAATAAAAATCCCGAGACATGCTCAAAATTACAAAAAATTTAGAAAACGATCACGAAATCTGTGATGTCAAGCCATGAGATTCACAGAGCAATACAAATGACGACATATTTCTAATGAGGCAATAAATTTTTAAGGGATTATCGCTTTTTCTTGACAGGCGAGCTGCTCATAATCGTTTGGCTCAATAATCCTATCAAATTTTAAAAACTACACTTCAAGTTTTTTCTGCATTGACATGGGAACTGCATTGTCATTGTTGTTTCTTGGCAATATTTCATTTACCAGCAGAATTTTCTTAAATTTTCCGGGGTTTGGCAGTCAGTTTCTGATCAAGCGGTTTCCTATAAAAAACGGGTATTGTGAACCCCATATACCTGCGCAAAAATTGATAATAAAAAAAACTTATTGAGAAAAACATCCAGTTTTCCTCAATTTTTACAATTTACAATTTTAAAATGAAGATTTAAAATGTTGTTTTGGGATAGTTTTAGATTTATAAAAAAAACACCCGGTGCGGACAAAGGTAGTTACCTTATTACGAGAGCAACCTTTATACAGATGTTTTAGACCTTGCCCTGATAGACGGAATAATTTCAAAAAGGGTGGGGGGTTGCAAGTTTGTCAATAATCTGCCAAAACTTATGATAAAAAACTATGAAAAATAACCAACTTGCGACAAAGAAAGGACTAAAATTCTATTGAGATAAAGCCACCCCTGACAAACGAAAAAGCATGAACTTGTCACTGCGTGGGAAAAACAAATGAAACTGAATTAAAAACAGCAATTCTATTTGCGAGTAAAAACATGCGGTACCAGGTGCAAAGAGACTGCGATAGATCAACGCAGCGCAAACAAAGCTAAAACAGAGATAACCGACACGAGAATATTGCTTTTTAGGTGAATGAGGATCAGTATTTGATAAATTTTTATTTTGTTTTTGTTTTGTTTTTTATTCTGGAGGCTCTGGATCCCAGAGTAAGAGGAATATGGCAAGCCGTAGTGGACAAAAGTTGGTCGAAAGATAAAAACATGTTGGAAGTCACAAAAGTGTCCGAGATTTATAAGTGTCCAAGATAAAAACAACAACAAAACAGCTATCACAAGAAAATTGCTTTTTTGATAAATGAGGCTTGGCTTGAGAGAAAAAATCGCGTAATAACCACACTTGGGAGATCTCTGGTGAATTTCTAAACTGTCAAAATTTGAGGAAGATTGTGGGTATTGCGGTATAATACCATGAGATAATGCATGCCTAATGGATGGACGGCATCTGAGTATTTTTTCAGAAGGGGGTTGAGTTACGATGTTAGAATGTCAACCATGCTTTGTCAGCGCAGCGCTTCTTTGCACAAAGGAAAAGTAATTTCAAGTAGGCTTGTTGTATGTGCTCGTTATCGCTCCTCCGCCTGATGTAATATCTCCGCTTAACTACAACTCATTACAAGACTCATTTCACAAGTCATTCGTTCGCTCCTTCGCTTCATATTCCTCCGCAACAACAACAGCCTCAAATGCATCAAACAATAACAACATTAAAAATAACTTATTAGACTGGTAACATTAGAGCACAAATTCTGGACTTGAAATCTCCAACTTTTTTTGTGTGTCGTGTTTGAACATGGGTTTTAAAACACGATTAATGTTTCTCGAAAAACGTGCTGATTGAATTGCTGTGACCGTGTTTCTTTACTGTGTCTTTCTGACATCTTGTTTCACGTGAGCATCGCAGCAAAGGCGCAACAGAAAAGACACAGTAAAGAAACACAGTCACTACAATTCAATCATTACGTTTTTCGAGAAACATTAATCGTGTTTTAAAACCCATGGTTTGAAACAAGGCTTTAAGAGTTCTGTTTGAAGTTTGACTTTGCCATTGTTCGAAATTCAAATTACGATTACGAGACGGAAAATCCAAGTCCAGAAATCCTCCTGTACTTTTACGAATCGTAGTATAGCCTTGTATCACAACGACGAGAGTAATAAGTCCAGTAACTTATGTATTGAGTATGCCTCATCACATTGCAGTGAGAAAAGTTCGCCTAAACTCACATAGGTGCATGATGGCCTAAGTTCAGGAGAACAGCTCGCACCAAAACGCTTTGAAATTGTGCTTTCAAGGCATGGCAAGACAAGGCGTGTAAAGAAAACAAACTGTAAGTAAAAACTGAATTACTGCTCCGTTATTGGGGCGACAACTTCTTGTCGAAGCAGACCAGTTTTTTGCTGCAATAATAAAGTCCCGGATTGAGCCAATAGGTTCCCGGTAGGCTACACCAATCAACATTGACCAGTGACTGTTGACTTAACATTTCGCCTCCCTTCAGAAAAAAGGCCATCATGCAAAACCGACAACTCAATTCAAGGAAAAAGTATAGTTAGCCAGTCAAATCACTCTATTTTGATTTCTTGTGAGTTGCTAGGAGCGACAACATTTTGTCTTGAGGTGCCACTTCTATTAGAATCTCTATGGGAACAGTCAGCGTCGGGGTATTATTTCCTTTTGAAATATTTTTGGGAATGAGACTGCAGCTAAAACCTTGACAAAACCAAATTTCTAACAACTAACCTGCAAAAGTATGATTATTACATAATTAATATTGCATTGTTTCCTACTTGCCACGTGATTTCTTGCATCTAATCAAATAGCTATATAACGATTTGGAGCCGTTACGCGAGCAGGCTTATTGAATTCCAAATCTTTGTGGTCGTGCCAATGCCGCATATGCAAATACTGCCTCCACGGCTGCCGGCGGTGCCGTTAGCACGAAAGCTGAAGATGGAGGAAGAAAGGCTGCCGCAAGCAGTGTAACGGCAGTTGCGGTCATATGGAAACCAGACCAAGCAGGCGGCATGTGTAAACCGAGAAAACGCCAAAAAATGGTTTGACTGGTCTCACGTTACCAGTTTGAAGCTAGAAAAGAGTATAGGGAGAGGTAAAATCAACCTCTTTTATCACTGGAAAAGCAGCTATAACGATGAATGGTTAAACCTCGCGAATTCAATTTTTCAATTTTCAATTTTATGACGATAATTTGCTATATATTAGAGCATCGTTGCACAACAGCAAAAAAAATGAAAAATGAGAGTAAATCAAAGTTATGTCTTTGGGGACTCATCCCTCTGTTCGAATTTTATTAGCATTGGTAACGAATATCGCCAAATCTTAAATACGATATGTATCTTCGTGGACATAAAGGTATGTGAACTCATTCCTTGGAGATCAGTCCATGAAACCTGGAATTTGTCACTGAAAGGAGTTTAATAACCTATTTCGGAGCTGATTATAAATTGTGCAATCGATAATGAAGTGTTCCTCCGATTTGACCTTGTTTAATTTAAAATGGCCACACAACCTATTTTCTACTAGGGTACCAGTCCGCTGATCAGGTTCTATATTAAGATTATGGTCACTACATATAATTCCAAGTCCAAAGAAAAACACCAATTGGTACGAGTTTGTTATACTGATTATATGAGTTCATTGTTTCTCTGTGTCCTTTTACAGATTTGACGTCATTGAAGTTAAGAGACTCATAAATAATAAAATGTACACGAAACCTGGTCAAAAGATTTCTTCCTCGAATTCTGTTTTCCAGTGATTTTGGATTTCTGCTCAAAGGTATATTTGATATCAAAATATATCCTCTAGGGTCCCTAATAGAGTGGGGGGGGGGGGTTCAAATTAAAAAGGGGGATTGAAATTTCATTGGATTCTAATATGAGAGGGACTGAATAAATGAGAGTAGAAGATGGGCATGTTTGATTAATATTACTGTGAGATGGATAGAAAGTAACGTAAACGTGCTTCGTGTACACAAATAATCAACAAAAACTACGAAATAAAAAAAAGGGGTCTTTTATTAGAGATCCAAAAGTACGCACGTCAAAAATTTGGCGTCCTCAACACCAGTACGGCGACATCACTTAAACTTTGGCGTACGCTGACATCACTTGAGCCTCGCTATTTCATGGAATGGAAATGTTTCGAGACAGCAAGTTTTCGTGAGAGCCGAAGCTGAATTAAACTTGCCCCAAGTCCATTTCGTGCCAAATCACGAATGTTTATTTCTTACTTGATATATCGAGGAAATTCCATATCGAAGGGATGTTGTGAAACCCTGTGATAACTTAATCTCCAAAATATCTTGTTTTGTATTGTCGGTACGATTTAACAAAGACGAAAGTTTGGTTCCAAATTTTGACCACAAAAATACAATGTCTAGAAAAAGCGGAGCGAGGGATTTGCGTTAGGCGAGTTCGAAGTTTCTAGGCACAAAGGCTCAGACCTTTTATACAGGTCTGAAATGTGAAAACTATATAGGTAATTCATAGCATGACCCCAATTAAATGTTGTGCTTCATTTTATCTGTCTTTCTGTCAAAAACAATATTTCTGAATGAATGGAATTGAGGTAGGGTGGCCTTATCAGCAAAATGCAATTGCAAACAGGAATCTCCTTGAGGCAAGATCCATGCAAAATCTCCATAATTAAATGCTGGCACAAAATAAGCGCTCGGAACGCAATCAAAACAGAGAAAAGAGATCGGAAGCCAACGAATGGCCTTTGGCCAGATTTGCAAAAGTGGTGTATTTAACTCGAAAGACTTTAGAAATAAGAGAAACAATCTCTGGTGGATATACACAAAGGCAGCAGATTGCACGGAAGTCTTGCAAATTTTATCGTTGATGCAACAATGCAACAATTACCAGACTGAAGTAACCGACAAACTACCATTCAGCTGATAACGACTTTTAAGTTGCCGCCCAAGTCATGATAGGCTTATCACAAAAGTCCCTTGTTTCTCTGTGTTCTTTGTAATTTTTGACAGACTCGTAATCAAACAAAGCCCTGGACTAGAGATTTCTGCCTCCATTTCGGTTTTTCATGATTTATTCACCCTCGTGCCCAGGGCTATTTCATAAAATTACTTCGGATAGATTTGCTACAAAAGTACATCCGTCCCTGTTTCCCTGTGTTCTTTGTAAAATTTGACAGGCTCATAATCAAACATACGTTTGCATTGGCTTATAAGAAACAATAAGCATGGAAGTCAACATTCGACTGAATCTCAAGAGATTGAAAAATTTGAATATGAAAAACAGACAGCGAAAGTAGAATTTCAAATCTTAATGTCACTATAATTTTGCCAATAATGTACGTAGAAAAGTAGAAATTGGTCGTCAAACTGAATTTTGGTGGCAGAATCCAATTCAATATCTCCAAAAATGCAAAAGTGCCCTCTCACAACAGGCAAATTTGACAGAGCCTGTCAAACACTCTGACAGACTCCCTGAAAGAGACTAACTTTTTACGCTTTTGATCCCATTTTGTTGGGCCTCGTCAAGATGACTAAGAAAGGAATGATTTAAAATCTTTCCTCTTAAAGTAAAACCATGTTTAGCAACAAGAATGAAGAAAATAAATGTATACAAAAACGAAAAAAAACTGTAAGGTCTAAAATAAATTTCGAAACAAGACAAAAAATACTTACCGATCAGGGCAAACAACAGCAAAATCTCCAGCTTCATCCTTTGACGCCAAACTGGGCTTTTCTTCCAATATATGTAAAAATGATACGTCCTTTTGCGGCTTAGCGGAATGCCAATTTTGTGAACACCACAACTCACTATGGCAGCGACATCACTTGCCAAACTTCCGTTCAACGTGGATTTGGCAAGTTGGCCTAAAAACAAATTCACATCAAATTTTGAAAAAGTTAGTTATTTTAATTCATAAAAGTTAGTTAATTTCCGTAATAGCGTTGACTACCTCTCAAAAACTGGACGTTTTCGTACAGTAATCTATCAAAGAGCACAGGGAAGCAAGGCAATTGTGTAATACGGGGAAATCGTGTAATACGGGGAAATCGTGTAATACGGGGAAATCGTGTAATACGGGGTCTATTTTAGGGTGTTCATCAGCCGAAATCCGCTGGCAAAAAATTCAAAGTTCAGCCCGGAAATCCGCTGGCAAAAAAATTAAACCAGCCCTTGCTGACAATTTGAGCAGCTAGAAGCTAAATTCTGTTGTTGTCGTTTAGCGAGAACGCTGTTCGCACATCACATCACGATCTCGGCCGTTCCGTCCATTAGCCGCGAGAAAGATCTTAGCCGTTATCCGCAAGAGGAAACAGAGCCTCAAAAATTGGTCGCAGAAAAAAATACTGAACCGAAATCCGGCCGAACAATTTTTAAAGCTTCAGCCACAATCCACCAAATCTATAATATGCCCCTAACAAGTCTGGACAAGAGAAAGAAACTCCAATCAGACAAGTAACATGCTTTCATTAAAGATTTATGAACGTTCGCAGATTTTGCAAAATTTTCCATCACTTCCTTATGGCAAAACTTCATGAATACTTCTTTCTGGTATTTTTACCTACAGGAACTCTTACTTCCAAAAATTGATTAGGACAACAAACATGGGTTCACTTTCGCTTTACTTCCAAACTTGCAAAGCTGCATATCAAAATGCAGAAAATGCCATTGCCATATCTTGCAAATTTCAATTTGACACTCAATTTCTTTTTCGACGAACAAGAGGAAAATATTTCTGAGAGTATTTCGATTATTTGGTATAACTATTTCCGCAATAAATCAAATCAAGCATAATCCAATCAGAGAGCTCAAAATTACACAGCGTAGTTCATATCCGCACAAACACCACCACCCCAGGGTGCACCACCCCAGGGGTGCACTTAAATACGGGGATATGCATGTGTCTGCCAAAAACATTTCAAATACTCAAGAACTTTCCTGGTTGGATTTTAACCTCATTCATTCCATTTTATTTTTCATTTTATTAAAAGTTCATAGTCATAAATTAATTACATTGTGCATCGCATTACAAATAAAATACAGCGTAACCTATACCCTGGATCCAGAACCTCTAAAATAAAAAAGAATTTAAAAAAATTGTGAGAAAAAATAAAAGAGAAAAAAATACAAGTTAAAAGAGAAAAAAGAACTATTTCCCGCTCTGTTTTCTTTTTATTGTTTGTAAACTTTTGGTCTTGTTTTTATTTTGTTTATTTTGTTTTTTATTCTAGGCGTCTCCGGATCCCAGTGTAAGTAAGAGGAACCTCGAGATAACGGAGACCTATATGGGGCCGTATTACCGTCCTCTGTAGAGCTGCACCTTGAACGACACTCTTTCCTGGAAATTTATTCCATTGACACAAACCTGTAGCTATTATTTCAAGGGTGATACAGGGCATTTTTTAACATACTGAGTGCTGGGGGAATTGCCCCACCAGGCCTTATGACTTCCCCCACCACTGAAGAG
>JAYJMH010023815.1:0-18795 GCA_036873815.1 Phacellophora camtschatica
CGTCATATCCACGGATGAAATACAAGGAGAATGCCGCCTCCCGTTATTAAGAACCTCATTCTAATAACATGAAACTCCGAGTCGTAAATTTGAGGGCTTTTAATTGTCTTTCAAAACAGAGATATCTATTTCAATAGGAGGGATTAGTGGCACTATTGACAAGATTGGATTGTCTCGAAATGAACAACGGAACATGGATCAAGATATTATAACTTTTTAAAAAAACTTTTTTTGAAAAATTAACTAACTACTTAAAAAAAACTGTTATTAGACTAATAATACTAATAATGCCACAAGCCGCCTCTGCGGATGACGAATAAGACGTTCCACGTAAGTTTATGTTTTACGGAACTGATCAAAGTATTCAAGAGTCAATAATGTTTCTTTTTTTCTTTTCTTTTATTTATTTTGATTTCAAGATATTCTTATAACGTTGTTTACTTTTGTAGGATTAGAAGAGCTGATTGTCTTCATGAAAAGTTTGTTCAATAATCATTCTAAGCTGCTCAATGAAACAAATTCAAGGTGAATTATAATTGCTTTGAGACTTGTCTTTTGAAATCTCAAAGTCTCAGTTAGCATTGCAGTGATATTGGGGACAATAATTTTGAATTTTGAGTTCATATTTTTAGAAGCTCAATTTTATGTTTAAATAATTGTTCACCTTATTTTATGAAATATGCATTATGTTTTTCTTTCTTCCAATTTAATTTAAAACTCTTTAACTTAATTTCAAACTCTTTAATTTAAATAAAGATTTGAATTCTCAGTTAAATTTTTAATGATGAGTAGTTCTTATATATTTACACGCTATCATAGCTGTTTATGATTGCAAAGAGTTATCTGAAAAGTGAGGTTTTTGCAGTGATACTTTTAAGATTTTCCGTGTCTGCTGGTACTTTTAAGATTTCTCAATTGTTATGTCAAGGGTCAATATTCTTCATAATAAACATCTTCAGAAATAAAGCCTGATCTCGAGACTAGTGCTGTATTTCCACTGGGAATGGTTATTCTTGTCCCTTTTTCTCCTAAAGGACCCAAAAGACATCGAAGTTTAAACTCTTCTTTGAAATGGGAATTTCATCAATGTTGAAAATAAGGCTAGTCCTGTAGCACAGTAGAACGACTCTTATTTCTGAAAAGATCTATTGTGCAGATAATGACCCGGGGAAAAATTCAAGATATTTGGAATTTTGTACATGTTGTGCTTTGAGTCTGGGGAAGAAATTCAAAATGACTCGGGGAAAAAATTCAAAATCTGAGAGACACAGTTACCCCTGTGTCGTACTGAGAACTGATTTGTTTATTTGTTTTAGTTCACTTTGATTTGTTTATTTGTTTTTGTTACTGGCTTCAATTTAGCGCATATGATTATGCAAACTTTTTCTCGCTTTTTAGGCCTTGGTATCGAGCATTAGCTCTAATTCTCCTTCATCCATCATGGGACATACGAAAAGCCGGAATGTCACTGTTAGGAATGGTTTTGGAAGCAACATCTGAGAAAGCTACTTCAACGCAAGTGTTGCTTTTAAAAGAATTGAGCGATATTTTAAATTCAAAGGTATTATTATTTTGACTCTGATTTGTTAATTTCTTTAATGCTTATTTGCATTGAGCTAAAGAATATTTATATATTTTTTGCATATCAAACACAATTTCTAGATAAGAATCTTAATAACAGCAAGAGTTTAACAACATTTACAAACTACGGCACCAGCACCAACCACATTATTTATATTTATTTCTCAATTTGCTTGAAAAATAAATATATTTTGCTAATCTTAAGTCAACATATAATGATAATGTATGAGGTGGTTGGGAAAGATTTTTTAGCCCCCTTTTACACGAGACCAGCTCTAAAAAGATCCGTATCCATTTGAGTTTACATGATACCTGATTAGCCATACTCATCTGAGTTCACCTAGGAAAGCGTACTCATTTGAAACCGTTTTCCTTTGGGCTCGTGGTAACACTCGATTAGGGATTTTTTGAGTACGGTATCACAACGAGAATCAGTTTTCTTGTAGAGGAGGTTGAAACGAAATAGACAGAAAAGCCATTCTTTGTTGAGTTCGGGTCTCGTTTAAACAGAATGCGTAAGTGAACTTTTTTGGGAACGGTCTCGTGTGGACAGGCGCAAGTGAACTCAAATGAATGCGAATCTTTTTGGAGCCGGTCTCCTGAAAACAATGCCTTAGTTTCATTATGATGACTGGCTTGTTATCTTTTTACACATATTCTTTTAACATACTTCGTATTTTACTATGTTAAGGCAGTTTCTTCGTTTGTTTTATCAGCTTTAAAATGGAATTAAAAGGGGAAAGTAAGAACAGCTTTATTTTATCTGCCAGGCTACTGAAACTGTCATGTTTGAAAAATTTGAAGAGAAGAGGAAAGGAAAAGAAGAAGAACGATTCTCAAAATTGATTTACTGGAAAACGTTGAGTGAAGCTTTCGAGAAAACTTGCCTCGCATTGAAAGATATTTCTGATGAGGAAAAAGAGGCTATTCTTTTCAGCACATTGGTTGATGCTCATCATCAGTGTTTAGGTATAATTTTATTTGCTTGGTGTATTTATGTACCAGGTAGCCCAAAAAAAAGCAGCAGCTTTTATATTGATAATCTTGGTTTTGCTTGCTTTCAATTTAAGAGGCTTCAATTTAAAATTTGATTCCTTGTTTTGCCATAATCTACCAAATAATCCCTGAGTTATATTCTGTGAAACCAAAGATGGAGGATTTATTCTTCTGCAATCTGCTAAAAGTACCTTATTGTGGCTTTGAGAAAACCATTGTGGTGTTAATGGTTTTCCTTCAGTATAGCTCAGGAATTACTTGGTAGATTGTAGCAAAATATTATAAAACTTTATGAATACGCTAAAGCCTCTTACATCAACAACCTCCTCCACAGCAACCTTGTGGAAAAGTGAGGACTTTTATATCCCACCTGGTACTTATGTAAACAAATAAACTGTTGCATATATTTTAGGTTATTTCCGCCGGTTTTGTTTGTTTTTCATATTTACACGCACTGGAGATTAATCTTATTTTCACGAAGAGGTTACGACAAGTGGGATTCTTTACGTAAAAAGTTTTCATAAAACTGGTGACTACAGACAAAACATATGTAAAATCCGTCATCATTCTATCGACTCTAGCTGTATGACTTGAACTGAAGTTGATGAATTGTTCTTTTGTCGTGAAGAGTCGGGAAACTCTGGACAAAAATTTACGAGAATTCACATTTTGAATACACCACTTTAACGCAAATGCGCCATTATGGATTTATTCAAAATTTTGCTCAATGTGACTTCAAATTCATATTCTTCATACAAAACTTAGTCAATATGTGAATATACAAATGCCTATCATTAGCTGCTGAATTTTTACAAGCATTTATAATTGAAGAATTTATAAGGGAGTTTGCCGTGAAATTGTTCACCCCTAGACAATTTTACGGTCAGATCCCTTATAACCTTTCAAGGTTTAAATGCTAATAAAATCATTTGTAGTTAGGAAAAAATAATCAAAATTCATAGATTAACTAACGTTTTCATTCCCAATTCGAATCTCAAGTCAAAAAATTAATATCTTGAACTTTTGAAAATTTCCTAAAATGGCGGAGTTTCGTTAAAATGGTGTATTAGAAATCTTATGGTTTAGGAAGATATTATATTTAAAAATTAATGTTGCGAATTCGACCAAAAATTTCCATGTTTATTTAAAACACTTTAATAAAATATTTCCATGATTTTGAATAAATTCCAAAACTTTTGAACATTTTAACTTTTACACGATAAAGAGTGTATGATTGGAAATATGCGAAATTCATTTCTAATCAAATTGGTTATATTTTGATATTTACTTGCATCAATTGGTGATACTGAACATCTACCTATAACTTTTACAAAGATTGGAAAACTTCAACCGTGAAGTTATTTAAACCTTTTTTCTTTTTGCTTATTTTATTTTATTTTATTTTTATTTTTTTTTGTAGATCGAGGCTTGTGGAACAAAATCGGAAAGTGTTTGGGAGTTGAAATGGAAGACTTTGTTGCAAGAAATAAAACTTCGTTTTTGATCATTCTAGAGGATGGAGAAAAAATTTCACAGGTATGGTGCATTTTCTTGCATGTTTTTGCATATTGACTCAGTACTTTCTCAAAATAATATTCTATAATATTCAAAGTGATATTCTAAACAAACAATGAAAGGTGAACACCACCAGGGGGTGCACGCACTGAAATTTGATATAAATTTGGCTAAATATACAGAAGAACTCTTTCAATATTTAAAAATATTTTTATACCAGGTGTCCTAAAAAACGTATGGCGGTTTCATTAAAAATGTTTAGATAGCTACAACAGTTAGCAATCAAGGCGATGCATATTTGCAATCTAGAAAAATTTACTTTAAGTTTTCTGAAACTTTATCCAAAATCGATTGTATATTCACATAGATGCATAAACCAGATGTATAATATCAACGTTTTGTTGCGTTAAAACTGGTCTTCGTCATGAAATGCTCTTGGAGAGTAGTTGGGAGCAGCAATGTATTGTCATACGGGATTTTTCACTGAATAATTTGCGAAAGAAGAACATTCTGGGTTGAAACTTATTTCGAGTTGGAGAGAATTAGAGAATAATCCCTGGAGATATAAAATTGAGCGAGCAAAAATTTGAACAACATATGGTCAATGACGCCATAGGGGTGGTTTTAATGTTCCATTTTTGTTTAGAGAAAATGGAGTTTGAGAGTAGTTTGGTTAAATTTTTTAGATCATTACTTAATAAAACAGGTCCTCGTCATGAAATATTTATGTCATGCTCTTGAGAGCAGCTTTTAAAGAGTTTTAATTTCTTCGTTTTTTAGGCGAAACAAGCTGCTTTATCTACTATTTTGAAACATTCACCAGATGCGTTCTTGACAAATATCACAGAGAACTGTTTGAAAGCTTTTTCTGAGCCTGAATTAAAATTGGTAACAAACGAAGAGTATCGAATTATGGAAACACCTGATGGTGAACTTTATGACAAGTCAATCATTCAAAGGTATGGTATGGTCTAACTTGATAATAGAAGAATAAAATTACCACGCTTTCTCTAATACACGTCAATCATTCAGAGGTATAATATTGTCTTACTTGATAATAGAGGAATAAACTACCACTCTTTCTCTAATAAACGTCAATCATTCAAAGGTATGGTATGATTGTTTCTGGGTTTTGCTTTAAAGGAAACATTCAGTTAAGAAAAGAACAAATTAATAAGAATTAAACGCCCACGATGTTTGTTATATTCTTTGAGCATTTAAGGTGTATTAGAGGGAGGTGCTAATTAGATGGAGGCTTTATTGTATTGCCGTTATTAGGGAATATGGACTTTTATATAATTTAATATGATGGCAACTTTAATATTGATACTATTTATCTTTAAGTTAACATACTGTGTGTCCCAAAAAAATGGCTATGGATATGATTTCGTCTGACAGTGAAAATATTACTTAAAATGCTACGAAAGGTTTTTGCTGCTACTCATTGATTGTTAACTTAATCAAAAATGCCTTGTTTTAAATTGTTGGTGCCTTGTAGCTGGAGATATTGATTTTTGAAGTTGAAATTGTGTTCCACCCTCAAACCAGAGCTTTTGCAGAATAGCCTAAAGGAAAATATTTGATTTGGGGGGGGCGGGGGGATTCTGATGTTCGTTTGCTGTTTTGTCATAAAATAACATATTTACTGAACAAAACTATTGTTGATTAGAAAAGCAATAATTTTTTCATAATGTGTTGTGTAATTCATCATAAGTTATCCCTAACGAATTAACTTCAAGTTTTTTCACTTTTCTATTGAACATGGCAAAAATCTCGATGCCCATTTTTAACAGCTTGTAGGCTGTGGATACCTTGCTTGTTTGAAATCAGGATCACGGTGATTCCCCAATGACCGACTCTCGGAAGGCCATTCATCCAAAGCTCTGGTTTGAGGGTAACACACAATTTCAACTTTGAAAATTAATATCTCAACTTACAAGGCACAAAAAATGTCAAACAAGGTATTTTTGATAAAGTTAACAATCAATGATTAACATCAAAAACATTTCGTAGCATATTAGGTAATATTTTCCTCATCAGACTCAATCTAATCCATAGCCATTTTTTGAGACACCTGGTACATACATAATGTACTTGAAGCTAAAAAATTATTGATATTTTAATTTTGAATTTTTTTGTTTCTTGGCTTTTTTTGCAAGTAATTGTCATGTTGATCATGAAGAAATTGCCATTATGTACTAACTCTGTGTACATTTATCCAGGGAGGCTCTTTCAAGTTGAATATGCAATGGAAGCTATTGGACATGCTGGAACTTGCCTTGGAATTTTAGCAAATGATGGTGTTCTTCTTGCTGCGGAAAGAAGAAATACAAACAAGTTGCTAGATGATGTATTTTCTGAAAAAATATACAGGCTCCATGAGTAAGTTTTATTTTTTGCAATTTTTTTAGGGGAAAGCTAAGGGAAATTTTCTGTGATATACAGGGCTGCAAAATATTTTAGTCTGTCTCTGACCACAAAAAAATGAGAGAAAAGCCTTAGGAAATTAATAGCCAAATCATTGGCTTTAAGAAATGCAAGTTGTTGTTTCTACAGAAGTTTATTCTTCCCTATCACTCTGTACCTGTGAAGGCTATTGTTGTTGCATCAGTGAAAAGAAGTTTACAGGGCACAGAGATACAAGAAATTAGGAAACTCCAACTCACATTTCTCAAAGCCCATGGCTAAATGCAGTAGCAGAAGACAATTTTTGTAGATTTTTTGTTTTACATATCAATGCTTCTAACTTGTGGATATTGCTGTTTCAAATACACATATTTTGGTTCCATGTATGGCTGGACACTTTGCACCCCTTATATGATATTTAGATAGGCATTTATTTATATGGCAGCAATGGAGCAATTTGATTGCTTCTTGATTGGTCCTTAAAAGCCATATTTTTCCTTAGAAACCAATGACAAGGGAAAGGCTTCTTTTCTGGGCCCAAACCTCAAATGTGGATATTAATTTTGAATGCCATATGCTAAAGTATTTATTTTAACAATTACTCTATCCATGCTGGATAATTTTTGGACCTTAGCTTCTTGTATGGACCTCACTGCCTTTGGTCTGTATGTTTAATAACCATCACATATTTGAAGGTGTTGTTTACAATGTTTAGTTTGATTATTAGGACTATTTGCATGTGTGATAGATTTGGTTGAAGATTTATTTTGTAAACTGTGTTGTTACGAAATTATGTAACTTTTTATTTTAGTGATATGGCATGCAGTGTTGCCGGTATTACCTCAGATGCCAATGTCTTGACACGCCAGTTAAGAATTATTGCACAAAAGTATGTTGTTTAAAGTAACTTGCAGTTTAAAATCTTGTAAAAAAGACAGTAAAATGGAATGCGAAATTATCTGCTTTTTACATTGTATGTCAAAATTTTTAAAAAATATGTTTTTATAAATTTTTAATATAACTTAAAATTGTGTTCTTCTTTAAGCTTTCTTTCAATCATCATTTATTTTTGTCTCAAGATGTCTTTTTAATTAGCTTATTTTTATTTAATTAAATTTTGAGTAAAGATGCATTCATGTTTTTATTTTATTTGAAAACTTAAATTTTCAGATATCTTTTAACTTATCAAGAACCTATTCCTTGTGAGCAACTGATCTCAAAATTATGTGACTTGAAGCAGCAATACACACAAGCTGGAGGTACTTGTTTACTTATTTATAATGATTGATACATTAATAGTATTTGTCAAACCATGCCAAACTAGGTTTCTTTCTGTGCAGTCGATCATAGCTATTTTTAGAATATGGTGAGTATATTGCAAATTTAATACATCGGTTTCGCTGTCACTGCATGTTGCTGTCACTGCAAATAACTTTAGGATATGTATGGTAATATTGTCTCTCTTATATTTGCATTTTTATAGTTGAGGGCACAAAATTGCTCGTATGTTCTCAGGCTGCCTAATAAATTTGTTTATAAGAAGATTTAATATTAAAGTTTTCATATTATACTTGCGACTGTAAACAAATGTAAGGTTTTTTTAGGGGAACCCCTTTACTTACCTCATTCTTCTTTTTTCTATTTTTGTACAATGAGGTGTTGATCTATGCTTGTTGTAAAAATTATAATGTTATTTCATTTCATTTTCATATCATTTAAGGAAGGTTACCCTTCAGCAGAACTGGCTTTCAAGGGGTCCTGGTTACCCTTAAGCAGAACTGGCGTTCAAGTTTTTTATCAGTGGACGATATTTGGATCTTCCTGGGGTGAAAGGGCTAACGAACAAACTCACAATATTAATAAAATCATACGTGTATAAAAGTTAGCAGGGCTAGGAGAGAAAAAGATATTTTGGAATTTAATGTTATTTGATGAATAGTCCATTTTACTTCACGTTATGGCAAGATCTTAAAAAATCATTGCATCGTTATATTGAATCCTAAAATCCCGGTCAAGGGTTCAAAAACTGAATGCAAAGAATTTTGGAAAATTATCTTTCCACTGCTTTTAGCGTTATTCTCTCATGCCATAAAATATATGTTTTCATTCTTCGTTTACTTTACAAGGTTATAGGCCGTTTGGTGTATCTTTACTGTATATGGGTTGGGATAGACGTCTTGGCTTCCAACTTTATCAAAGTGATCCAAGTGGTAATTACTCTGGCTGGAAGGCCACGTGCATTGGAAACAATAGTGTGGTATGTAAAATAAATTGGCAAAAGTGATTGCTTTTATTGTAGTTTTGATGGTTTTTATTGATCCACATTTCAAAGTACAAATAGATGTGGAGACTGAGTGATCAGATTATATTGCAAGGTCATTAACTCGAGCTTGCTTGACTTGAACTTTAGATTAACTCGAACTGCTCCGTATATTTCTGCCGGGAGAGCTCCCACTGTTGATTTAGCTTTGGTCTTTTTTTGTAAACTCGACGTGTCGAGCAAGTTGTTAGTTCCCTTGAGAGTTCAAGAGCAGGGCTCAACTGCATATTTAGTATAATTTCTATATTCAAGAGATGAACTTTTTTGCAGTTTTTAAAGCAGTTCATCAAAATATTTTTAATCAAATCTGGTTTATGTGGGTATTAATCAGTAACTGGGGGGTAATAATCAGGGGTAGAGCCAATGGGGGAGTAGGAGGGGGAGATTTTAATTGGCTTAGTCGGCTATTTTGCCAATCATTTTGTTACTGTTTTTGCATCCCAGTTGGTCAGATCTCTCTCCGAAGAACCTTTTTTCTCCCCCAAACCTCAGAGATGAGCTCCGTCCCTGGTAATTATCCAGGGACTCGAGGCCTTTGGGAGCCCGTAAATATTATTTTGTAAAATTGAGTACAGTTGTTTCACTATAATAATGTAAAGCTCAGTTGAGAGTTTTTATGCAAGTTGTACAAAATGTTTTTGTTTAATATTTATTTTTGTACTGAAATTTAATTTTTGTTTTTTTGTTTCACAGGCTGCAATCTCGATGCTGAAACAAGAATACAAAGAGGAGGGAATATCTTTGAAGGAAGCTCTCAGTTTAGCTATCAATGTTCTTAGTAAAACATTAGATGTACAAAAGCTGTCCACTGAAAAAGGTTTGTTTCACCTTGTCTTTTTCTATTTTTTGATGTTTATACCGTATTTCCTCGATTAAGCGCCCCCTCGAATAAGCGCCTCCCCCCACTGAGATTGAGATTGTAAATAAGCGTCCCATGTCCTCACATGAGAATCTAGCTGATGATTTGCTGTTTATCCGCTCTTGGGGACTTGGTGTATAGAATGGCCATGGCAGAAGGAACGTTGCTAAAGTTAGTATTATTCTCAATCCACTTATTTTTATGATTTCATCTATTTTACCGTTTATTCTTATTGTAGTGTTTCACACAAAGAATATTCTGCTTTCGTGCTCAGTTATAAAGTTTTTAATATCCGCCCCCTCAAATAATATCCTCCTCAATTAGCTCCCTACTAAAAAGTGCCTAAATAGACATGCGCCCTTTCTGCTTAATTGAGGAAATATGGTGCCTTTTTTGAACCACCCAGTATTCCGTGACTGCTAGAGAAACGTACAAGTTACAAGAACTAAATAATAACACAACGTGGCTGTCAATGATTTTGGATTATGAAACATTGTTTAATTTATTATGATTATATTTTTTTGAGGTTACACTTCATAGGAGTTAATTTCAGCTTAAGTTGCGTTTTTGGCAAGAATTGATCCCATTGTAAGTTTGGAAATGGGCTTTTTTGGAAAATTGATCAATGGCATTAATTGCAAATCTGACTAAATATATTTATTTTAACGAATTAATTTATTTATTGAACTAATATTTGATATCTTATTCAATTATATCAATCTTTAAATTTGTGTTAGATTTAGTAATATCACATGTTATTGAAAGCGTTTTATCTTCTTTTTAGTGGAGCTTGCAACAGTGACAAGAGAGAATGGCACAACGAAATTTCACATCATGACGCAGGAAGAAGTTGACGGTTTAATAAAACAATACGAAGCCGAACAGAAAGTGAAAGAAGCAGAGAAAACAGCTAAGAAGTAACATCTTTTATGATTTATTCGACACTAAGAAACATGCTTTGTTTGCAGCAGAAAATTCTGACATAGTTGTTTGAGAGTGCCGTCGGGAGACTCATTGATTGAAAGATTTTCTGGAAATCTTGCATGTTGAATATTAAAAGCCCTTGTTTTTGACAGTGTTATTTCGATATTATCAGTGGTTGAATTGACTTTATGATAAGGTGGGCGAATTTAAAGTGCAATTAGTTATCTCTTTTTTCGATTATGCTTACGATTTTTTCTCTGTTTGTAGTCTTGTTTGTTTTCTTATGATTTTCAATGGTTGCACTTTATGGCTTACAACGATGTCCTTACGTTTGCTAAGCCGCTACGGAGGAGCTTTAGATGTTATAATCTTGTCTTTGCTTGACGTTGATGTAAGAGGCTTCTACTTAAAATTTGATGCTTTGTTTTCCAACATTTACTTTATAATCAAAAGTTGTATTCAATATATTCAGTGAAATTAAGAGTTATATTCAATGAAACCAAAAATAGAGGATTTATGCTGCTGCAATCTGCTAAAAACATAAAATTATTTCCCTGAGATAGCCGTTCACGTTGGCTTTCCTCTAGTACAGGTATAATATGTACCTCAAAACAACATATTAAAAAAGACAAACTTTAACAGCAAATAAAGAAATTTCAATAGATAAGAGCATGCAATAAAACGAAAATTCACGAACCAATTGTTTTTCTTAAGATTTTATACGAAAAGTAGATTTTTTGTATGTTTTGAGGTACATATACTTGTATAGCTCAGGAATTATAAAGTAGGTTTTGGCAAACAAGATATCAAACTTGAAGTTAAAACATCAACGTCAAGGAAAAACAAAATTATCAAACCTAAAGTTGCTCCATGGCAGCTTAGCAAACGTGGGGACGTTTTTTGAGTCACCTGGTACATATCTGAAAATTATCAAGATAACAAAAAATTATAAAAGATGCCTCTGTGCGAGTTCAGCCAAATATTTTCGGATACGAAAAAGTAATCATTGGAAAATGGTCATTGCAAGAGCTTTCATCGTTTTGTGGTGCATGTGGACATTGAGAACTAAATGTTTTGGACACTTTAATTTTCGACACTGTTCAGTGTTGCTGTCTGGGTTTTTTTTATTTGCTGTTTTACCAAATTATCGATGATTATAATAACATCTACATCACTATTTGTCCGACATTATTTGTCCAAAAATATTGGTTACAAAATATTTAGATACGATATTTTTGGAAATCGATGTACATCATTTCTTTTTGGCGTTTTGGAAATCAATATATTTTGTATTTGATTGATTCGCTGACTGATTCATCCATCGATTCAACTGATCGGCTGATTTATTGATTGATTGACTAATTGATTTGTTGATTCGCTGCTTGCTATTTTGTGTTTTTTAGCAGACGTTAAGACCGATGAGAAATGATGTCAACTTTTGTTCAACCTTTTGAAAACTATATTAACTTTGAAACTCCTTACAAAATCATGTAGATTTTCTGCCACCATGATACTTTTTACGCATAGATATTGTATGTAATCAAAGATTCAGGTATGGTGAAGTCCCGTAAAATTGTTTTTCCAACCAGAATACGAGAGTAAGATTCAAAAAATGCATTATGTCCTAAAAATAAAAAGCCACTTTATTAATTTTGTTGGCCTAAATTAGCCTTCCAAGCTATACTATTACCATATCAACTTCAAATAAAGTAATCAAGAAAATGTAAAAGCGTAAAAAACTGTGAGAATGCAATGGTTTTATTTGAAACCCTGGAGAATTGTCAGAGAAGAAGATTTTCGGACCCATGGCAATATATTATGCTTTGTACGGACCTCTTACATGTTGAGAAGGGGCGGTATTTAAAACCTAACAGCTTGTTTTAGCATTTGTGAAGGAACAAAATTCTTCAAAGTGTTTTTTGACAAAGAGTCTGCCAGCTAGGTAAACATGCAACACAAATTCAATGGTATTTGGCACTGGGTGGCCAATAAATCAGGGCATTAGTTTGGTGCATGATCTGTGCCCTAGGGCCAAAACTACTTCCTTCCAGTTGGCTCCTGCTCGTGAGAACGAAATCTCAGTTTATGTTGAGCAACAATAAAACGTTGAAAATTTCTTGCGTGAAAGCTTATGCTATGATTAAACGTAAAATTTCTGTGTTGGACAATAAGTTGACTTCATTGTGTTGTCACAAAATAGGGATGCTGGACTGGAGACAGTTTGTTGAATGTTGCGGGTCATATGCAAAAAACGATGAGTATGAAGCTAAAAATAATTTAAGGTGCATTGATGACCAATTTGTGCAGTGATGAATAGAAAATGTGCAGTGATAATTGAAGTTTTGTGGAGTGATGAATGTTTTGGACAATTCTTGGACACATTAAATAGTAGGAAGGGGGGGGGGCTGCCTAAAACAAAGGTTTTTAGGGGGGGAATTTGAACACAGTCCACTTCATATTCCCTCATTACCATAAAATTACCCACTAGATTAACTCCAAAGGCTGGTTTTAAGGACTAATTCCACATGATCTCTACTCAATACGTTATGGTATAGATGAAATGCATGCATAATTAGTTATTGTTGGAGTATTCTATAAATTATACTGACATTGTCCCTACAAGACATTTAGCAAAACCTATTGCCATACCCTTTTGCCACACCATTTTGAACCCTAAAACTGCGATTTACGCTGTTTTGTGCAGTGATGAAAATTCCTTAAATTATTGTCTGGATGAAGCAACATTTTATTTTCTCACGATGATGAAATTTACTTGCTGTCAACCTGATCCATACCAGAGGTGTGTGACTCAAAAAACGTGACTTAATATCGTCTGTTTAAATTCCATTATATATTTGCCACCTTAGAGAGCAAGAGAGATATAAATTGTAAGTTTAAGTCTGAGCTTGCTAATCAAAATTTAGAAAAGCGAGAGGGAGATTTTGACAGGGTGTCACGGGAAAATTTTTAAGCGTGGCTGTTCTGGAACCAAAGCGTGGTTGTTCTGAAATAATATTCTGGAACCATATTGACAAATTTAAAACTGGAAACATTTTTCAGAAGATTTTAATTGTTTTTTCAATTGTGGATTTAATGGTTAATATCAAGTGAATTATGTAAAAAATAACATTATAACATTCTTTTGTGACATCTTAGAAAAATTGAAGCGTAAATTATACCGTTAGATAATCAAACTATCTGCAAATAACCATCCCTTTAAATATCATAAACTGTTCCCTTAAGCTAATATTTGCATAGTGTCACATTCGCACATTGCAATAATAAATATCAAAAAAGAATCGTGGGACTATATCTCGTAAGCTGTTTTCATCATCTAATGTTGTCCATGTACGTCCATCAAAATCGACACATTCTGCCATTGTTATTCTTTGTCGAGATTTTCTCAGTACATCCGTGTTTCTCAAAATGTGTTGTGTTCGTTTGGATTTCTCCTGAACAGTAAGATAAAAGTGCTGTATTCGTTTCCATTTGAATACCACGAAGTCTTCTGATAAAAGGTACGTTCCACTACTCTGTTTATTTGGCCTGTATTGTATTAAGATTTGTGAATTATTGCTCAAATAATCTTTTAATTATCGTTGACGTTGGTGTTGAAATTTCCTGAAATTATTTCTTTCTTTTAAAATGTAATTTTCAAGTGAATTATTTTGATTTGTCAAAATTTTGAAATAACTTATCAATTTGCAGTATTAATTATCATGTGATAACAGGTTAGTGATGTGATTGGCTAATTTCAAAATGCGAATAAACTCAGGCTGAATTAAATTACAATTATCCTTTGCTGTTCAAGCTTTTTAATTCAGGGTCTATATTCATTAAACTTAAAATTCATTTATTTTTACTGTTTCTTCGTTCTTATAAATTTGAAAAATAGCAATAGCTAAAAATCATGCTCTTGATAGCCTGCGTGCAGACACTACTCAGCAAAAGAGTGGAGTCTGCATTTTACGGAGGAGAGTTTCGAGGCTATGCATAGGCCAGACTGGAAAGTTTGCAAAGTGCGCGGGCAAGTGAACAATAGATTTGTGACGTAAACTTTTGTTTATTTCATTTTGCGCGGGCAAGGCGCGTAGGCTCTTTCAATGTGGTTGTAGTCTATGTCAGTGTATTTTAGACCACACAAATAGACACAAACTTCTGTTGTTTTAGCTTGTTAAAAATATAACAATTTCTCGATCAATTCATTCATCGTATTGACCAAACAAACAACAATTTGCGTCGTTTGCTTGTCTCCTGCTAATTAATTATTTTATTTTTGGCATGTGGCCTTATTTGGCGATTTTTGAATGTTATTTTTTCTTTTCAAGGGGCTATCGTTGCTGTCGAAGAAAACCTGATTGCAATTCTATAACTTGTTTTGCTGATTATTATTTGATGTGAATGCCATGGAGAACGCAGGAGGCTGTTTTTTTGCTGGCATGCTCTTGATTTTGATTGGTGCAGCTGTCGGGGCAAAATATCCATACAAAAGTACGGGAACTGACACGGCCTTGTTTTATTTCATTAAAAATAATGGAACATATTTTATACTTGCCAAGCAACTTAAAATAAAACAACTTTTTATAATGTGGAGAGAGAAAGAATAGAGTTTTAGGGGGAATCCTATTTGTCCTACTTAGAGCCTAAATTATCGAATAACTTATCCTCAGAACTTAAGACCACAAGTAATCTCAAGCATGAGATCAAACATTATTTCATTCAAAACATTCAAAAAAAGGAAATAAATGTTTCCATCTATCATTAATGCTTCCGCAAACAATACAAACATTATTGACATTTTTGCTCACTTTTTATCTTTTTATTTTTATTTATTTATTTATCATTTTAACCACCAACCTCTAAGGGGGCCATTATTAAAACAAAGTCTTTCTATCTTTTAATGCTATCCCTGCCACTCTAAATTAGAGGTTCGTGATTTTAAACTTGTTATGTATTTTATATATTGATTTTTTCCTAACATGGATCTATCACATTTCATCGTTTAATTTAGATTGTAAACTTTCAGTTAGTGGAATAATTTCACTTACTTACTTACTTACTTAATGAAAAACTGTTTTTTTCTGCGGCCAGACACAAAATTATCATTCCTGTAAAACTGTGTACTCTATTTTCATTTCAGAGTGCACGCCTTCCAGAACGTGGGGAACAAACACCTTCCATATCTTCTTGAAAAATGGAAGGTGTTCTGAAAACAGCAAATGCGAGCAACTCATAAATTGTACGACCTTGTTTGGAAAGATAATCGTAAAACCGGCATTTGGAACAAACTTCAACACGTCAATGGATGCTAGTTTTCCTGCTCTTCGAGAAATCACAGGATACCTTATCTTTTACATGACAAGAGAAAGTGGGAAGCAAAGTTTAAGACACATGTTCCCTAATCTATCGGTGATCAGAGGACAGCAACAGTTACTTCATTATTCACTCGTTATTTATTACTCAAATCAAGAGAATACCGACCTTCTTCCATCTTTATCAGCTATAAAGGCAGGAGGCGTTCGAATCGATCATAACTACAAGATGTGTTTTATCGAAACTATGAATTGGAGATCTATTGTATTGGACAGAAAGCACACTGTAGATAATTTTGGCATCGCTTTCTACAGGAATAACGAGAATTGTTTTAATAAATGTAACGAAAAATGCAACCCCCCGTTTGGCCATGGTGGTGGTAAAAGATTTTGTTTCGGCCCTGGAACACGTAAAAATGACCAATGCCAAAAATGTGATTATTTTGTTGTTTTTATACCATTTATTTATTAATCGTATTTCAAAGGAAAGCGTTTGTATGCTGATATTTTAGTCAAAAGTTCAAATGTTAAACCAGTTGTCTGCATTTCAATTTTAATTTTAGTATGTCATTTAGTTTTAATTTTAACTTTGGAACAGACTTCTGTTTAAGAGGGAGCTTGTTTGAAAAGAGGCGATAAATTTTTTGGGGCTCCTAACATTACGGGGTAACGAATGTTTGCTGCCAGATAGGTCCTAAATTTTTAAATAAAATCGTTTTTAGATTGGTTTGTTTTTTGCGGAAATGTTACTATATCTAGGTTAGTTTAGGTATGTTTTTCAAGAAGAGCAGTTAACGAAAAATTAACGAGTTTTGCTTATTTGTAGCCAAATGCTTTATGTATTTTATTCGTTCAGCTATTTTCAATTTCGAACAGCCTATCCCTATTGTCTTTTCTCTATTGAATGTTATAGGGGAACATTTATACCACTTGCCTTGCTGGAGTCCCTCCCTCCGGCAGGTGAAATACTGAGCCTTTATTCTCTGCTTTACCTCTTAAAAATAAAAATGATGTTTTCGTTTTTTGCAGTGTGTCCAATTTCATGTAATTCTAGAGGCTGCCTAAATTCTCATAGGTGTTGTCATCATGAATGCCTTGGTGGTTGCTCAGGTCCAGGCCCCAAACATTGTCATGCTTGTTCAAAGTTCAGATTTGGAGTCAATGGAAGTTGTGTATCAAAATGCCCAAAGAATCATTACGTTGTAAGCAGGCAATGGAAAAACCGTGCTTTATATATACCTTAAGTGTCTGCTATATACCAAAAGATCTATCTCCGTTTCCAGGGGTGTAGCTTGAAATCCGCGTGGCTACAAATGTAAAATTTTACTCAAAGCTTGGTACAACATCCAGTCATCCGCAATCCCGTTTATCTTTCGAAAACTGGAAATTGAAATTACCAACATTTGTGAGCCTTAAAGTATATTTAAAAGAGCAATATTCATTTCCAGTCCACATTTTGACGTTAAAACAACCTGATTGCTCCTGTGTCGAATTGGGAGTTTAAAGATTCACGGTTTAGGGCAAATTTAATCTCATGTTTTGGACAAGTAAACTGATTGGATAATATCACATGTTTATGATATCACATGATCTCATGTTTATGACTGGATGATATCACAAACTTTAAGTTTGCCACAAGGACATCCTTTTGTGAACAATTTGAGCTTTGAAGCCTGCGGATTTTGAGCTAATGCCTTGCAAGCAGAGCTTTTTTTTTATTGTCCGGTATACTCATATGTTTTCGAGATTCAGTGAGTTCTTTTGACGTGAATATCCATACTGTAATAGTTGTAATCCATGCAGTACACAATTTTTGGTAGCTCATCAAATATGATGCAACCGTTACATAAATATTATATGATTTATTTATTTATTCATTCATACATTATGCAATATAATTATATATTTATTATGGTACATTATTATACCGGTATTTTATTGTTACATAATATGCTACATAGTGTATTTCTCATAATATGCTACATAGTGTATTTCTCATAATATACTACGAGAAATGTATGCCTAGTTACATATGTCTTGATGTGTATTATCCAGTCTCAATATCCAGCTTCATACAGTTATATATTTCTTAGGATGTGATACCAGTTTCGTGTTATTTAGGTCAACAAGTTTGAATGTGTTGCTAGCTGTCCTAGTTGGGATATCGGTTCAAGGCATTTTGGACCAAAGGAATTCGTGTACGATGGTCGGTGTGTCGAAAAATGTCCTGCAGGTTTTGTTGGTAATAAAACTACTCTTAAATGTGACAAGTGCTCCACATCTCGATGCCCAAGACGTAAGTTTGCTTGCATTTGATTTCAATTGTACATAATTTTTGGCAAATCATTTAATTGGCTCACATACTAGAGCCCAGGATTCAACGTTACTTGAAGCATTACTCTTATCAAAGGGCATCTTTCATCCAGGGATAGAAATTCATTTTAAATTGGGAGGGGGGGGGGGGGGTTATATGCCAAAGGAGTGGCCTAAGTTTACGATGGATGACCAATTTTTCCAACAAAGCCTTCAAAATGTGATCTGTTGTAGCTAACAGGTTTCTCAACCATTCGCGCTTTTTGGACAATGATTGCGACAATTCGAGCAGAGTTCTTATCGTAGCCAGAGGCGGAAATTTTGGGAGTGTCGCCAGTTTGTCGGAAAACCGTCATTTTAAAGGCTTTCGTCGGAACAATTTGGCATCCGTCGTCGGAAATCAAGACCATTTTTTGGTCCTCCCCTTGAAAACTGAATTTCCAGCTCTGATCGTAACTATTTAATAATAATAATAATAATCATAATTTCATGTTTATACAGGTTAAACTTGTTCAGCAAACAATGTGCTGCTATCAATCAAGGACCTGTCTAAAATATACAAAATTGAA
>JAYJMH010023826.1:0-18789 GCA_036873815.1 Phacellophora camtschatica
TCAAAATTTCGTTTTTGTGACGTCATCATGACGTCAGAGCCCTAATTACCCTGAAAATTTGTCTATTGTTCGCATTTAATATATAGATCATGTTATCTTAATTGCAAATCAGTAACTCTTACCAATTTCGATTTAGGAGGGGGGGCTAATTTTGAGCCCGGTCCAGATAGGGTTAAAACCAAAATAAAGATATGGGGAGCTGTGTATCAGGGAAATCAGTTGTTGCAGGGTAAAAGTTATCTTAACGGTTTAATTTCCTTTTCTAAAATAACAACAATTAGAAATATAAAAGTCACTGTATTGCTGTATTATATTGCATATTGCATGGTTGTTAAGTGTTAAAGTCCAACATCCAAAAGTGCTACGTTCGGTCGCTCTTCGTAATGCAAGCAGAATGGAAAAACAAAATTTTTCTTCCTTACAATATTGTTCTGAACAACAAATATGAGAGCATTAATTTGTGCTTAATTCTGGGGGGAAATTCATAGTAAGTTTGAAGACAGTTTGAAGAAGACCCTGTTCCCGCAGATAGGCATCTTAGTAATATGAGATGATTACATCGAATGTACAGTTAATGAAGAGGCTTTGCACCTAATGAAGACAATGTTTCTATTTATGTACTAGCTTTTCCAGCTGGTCTTGCAATCTTACCCAATTTTTCGTCGGCTGTGGATAGCAACTCTACCCATGTTCGACATTCTTACCTATCAGTTCTTGCAGAAGATGATAACAGCGTTGCTACCTATGTACCTACCTAAGTTAGTACAGAGCGTTTCTACCTAAAGACAATTTCAATTTCTGATTGAGAAGAAAAAAGCCAGTGCTGACACGACCAGTTTTTGGTACATACCTTGCCAAGTGAACAATTGTCCAAAACAATTGGGGGGAGGGGGTGCAAACTTACCAAAGCCAAAAAAAGACAGCCCCTGTTTCTAAATGCAAACATTGCAAGGCGAGGAGCAGCTACATATACAAATTTATTTTCCTACTGCCACTGATAAAATATCTGGAAGCAATAATTTCTATCAGCAACAAAGGCACAAAACACAATATGTGTGGAACTGAAAGTGTTCTGACGCAGGTTTAACGCATCGTAACAGTATGACGTTTCCCAATTGTTCAGATAAAAACACTTCCCTCCCCTTTTGGAAGTCACTTTGTTCATATCTCAAAACGCCTTTGAGAAAATATTATCTCCTGCCAAACTTTAAAACGTTATCAATCAGTGTTTATTCTATCATATGATGAAATCATACAGAGACGTAGGAACCGGGGGGAGGGCACTATGGGCACGTTTTTGCAGACATCGAAAAAGTGCCCTCAAAATTGAAAAATGTGCCCTTTTTCACGTGAAAAATTGAAAAATGCCCTTTTCTTACTCCGATAAAATTGAAATGTGCCCTTCTATAATCACGAATTTTTTTTAAAGCGCCACTTTTAGTCTCGAAAAAATAGATCAAAGGGCACTATTTCTCGAAGATTAATAAAAAAAACTGCATTTCAAAATTTTGAAAAAATTTGTTACAAGAAAGTGCCTTTTTCAATGCTGAAAAAATGAACAAAAGTGCCCTTTTTGATAAGTGCCCTTGTTTAATCTCAAAATGTTTCCATCCGTCTAAAATATATGTACGCCATGATAAAACTTTATTTCTGTTTATTCAATTTTAAACTGCTGAGACTACAGACAGTTGTTTACCTACAGACAGTTGACTACTGCTTGAGATCGTTTATTTTCAAAAATTTAATGACATATTTAAATGCGAATGAAGCTGATTGGAGATAGCAGGCAGTATTACATCATGGTTACACCGAGAAAGAAACCTAACGAGGGGGATAGAAATTTGAGATAACGGGCAGTAGAGATAGCAGATGTAAATTATATATATAATTTTATAGGTTTTTACCAATCTTTATCTGAAGAGCAATTTAAATTTCTTTCAAAAGGAATGTTTAGGGCAAAATTGGTCAATATAAAGCAGCAATTTCTAGGATTAGCTTCAGTTAATTATTTGATGACCTTTAAGCAGTTTATTAATATCATTATGCACTGAATAATATATATTTTAGAATCTAGGTAATATTCTATCATGAGAGTGTCATTTCAATTTGAATATACATTTGTTATGTTAGGATATTAATGTTATGTTCGTTTTATTATTTCTAATAATAGGTTGCAATGTTTGATTTAACCGTATGTCAATTCATGTAAAGATCATCCCTACAAGCAGAAATAAGGAAACGGTGTTTAGGGCGTGGTCATAAACGAAATTGGTGTGGTCAAAGTGCACTTCAATTGTTGTGCCCCCCCACTATTCAAATGCTTCCTACGTCTCTGACCCTAATATATGGATACGGGGGTATGTGTCGCCGATGTAGATAAGTATGAAAGCAGTAATGCACTAAACATGGGTATGATTTTTAGCAAAAATGCCGTATTGTTGGGTTTGATATTAAAAACTTTCCTTAATGTTAGGTGATGTGGAATAAAACACAACATTAACGTTGAATATATATGAAATTTGAACATTAAAGATTAGGGTGGGTCTAGAAAATCTCAGCGGCACACTCCTGTCTAACCGCGGGAAATGTACTCCCCTCCCCCTCCCCCCAGGATACCTCATTACAGCATTGATAGTATAACATTTATATTCTCGGCGAAAAGGTTATGCATAGAAGGAAAACATGATGTAGAAAATACGCTAATTCACGTTGTAACGATTTTATCTTAAATATTTACAGACTTTAAATTGCTCAATTCAATCGCACTGCGATCTTTTGGAAGAAACTTTACATATCAAGTCTACCTAAAATCATTTAAATCAAAAACTGTGGTCTTTCTTTCAAATTTTCAATGGTAAAGTGTATCAAAAGATAACTACCTAACTTTAAAATTTCATTTAATAGAAAAATTTCAAGCCAACAAAAGTAAAGAAACAGTTGATCGGTGAATATTTTAAAATTTCAAACTACCAAGTTGATATTATGAGAAAGCACAAGGGGCAAGTTCGTGAGATGGCAGCTATAGGCCCCCTAACACTAGTCGGCGAATTTTATATTACCCTGGGTACTGAAATTTTTTTTAATTTTTCAACCAAATTTCTATTCATGAAGCCTTTTATCCCCTCCTCTTTCCATCATATGGACTTGTCTATTTCTTTTTAATACAAATTGACGACTGAGAACGTCTTTGTAATCCAACAACAAACGGATGAAATTTGGAAAGTTCTTTTTCTCGGATTAAGAAAGAAATAGACTTGTGGCAAGTCTACCCATCATACAGATCTGGCCTCCGCGCCTCCGCCCCTTTGAAAAACATGTTGCCTTAATGCTAAAATGTGGACTTGAAATAAATCTTTAAAACTGACTTCAAAGCTCACGGATGAGTGCAATTTAATTTCCAGTTTTGGACCGGTAAACGTGAGAAAATTACGATGTAGCATTGAGAATAAAAAATGGAAAACATTAGGGAACAAATAGGAAAAAAAGGAAAGGGCAGACTCTCCCCTCTTCCTTCTCCCTTCAACCTCCCCCAAACCCCCTCCCCAAGGCTGAGTTCAGGCTAAGCATTGAGTACGATTATTAAAATTTTAGCCTTGCGGATCTCGAGTTACCGCTCTGCAAACCTAGTTATTTTTAGTTACTCGATACACTTCTGTATTATAAGAGATTGCTAGTTAACAGGGCTACATAGTTTTGAAAGCCTCTTATACCTTTAGATCTGTACATTATTTAATTATAGAACGCACTTGGAACAACTCGCTCGATTGAAACATCTGGCAATAGTTGAATAACCCTAAATAAATTTTATTTCAAACAAAAAAAATACAAGAAACGAGTTTTTTGTGCGTTAAAACAAAAAGTTGAACTACGAATTACATTCTGAGCATGATACAATGCCATTAGTACAAGAAGAACATTTCAAAGTGTTTATTTCACGACTAATTCTAGTTTTTCTTGATTTTCCACTCCCTGAACATTTAATGCAGCTGACAAATTTGTACCCACCACATGTGGAACAAGCATGAGCATGTGAAATACGCTGAAACAGAAAAACAAACATTTACAAAAAAAATCAGCCTTTAAACTTGCATACAAAGATACGCATTCTATAAAATACGAGCTTGCAAATTTAACAAACTAAAGACACCTTGAAAACAAGGAGAAAGGAAGGTATTATCTGATATACAAGTGTAAGAAGAATGAACCGCAAGGCTTTACCCATTGCCCGTCTACAAAGTGCCTTTTTCCAGTAAATCATAAAGAGTGAGTCACAAGGGGTTGCATGAGATCTCAAGCAATCGCAAGGATTTGCAGATTTTTGTGGTGTTTCCACATGATGGGGATCGCAAATGTGAAATTGTTTATAAATTTTCAAAACAAGGCAAAAAGATGCTGTTTGGTCGCCAGTAGCTGCAATATTTGTGAAAGGCTGTTTCCATCAAGAAAAGAATCGAAATGAGTCACAAGGGGCTGTGAGGAGTCTCAGACAAAGATATAAAATAGAGCATGTTAGCACCAGGGAAAACCCACGTCTGCCCATGAGCAACGTGGACACTTTTATTCTGCCATAAAAAAAATATTATAAAAGGTTATAAAAAAAGAGGATTTTATCTCTACGCTGCGGAGAAGAATGTTTTTAATTTTACGTCAGCGGAGGAGTACCTATTAAAATAAAACAATAAAACATTTTAATAGATACTCCTCCGCTGACGTAAAATTAAAAACATTCTTCTCCGCAGCGCAGAGATAAAATCCTCTTCCTCCCCAGAATTAAAACGAAAATTATTCTTTTTATAACAAAATTAAGGTATCCACATCGCTCATGTTCTGACCAAAGAATATGTACAAGTACTAGTTAAGATAAGATTCGAAATTAAAATTCAAGTTTTAAAATTTGACGTTATGAGAGACATAAGCATCTGAAGCGACTTTGATCTCTGAAAAACATTGAGTTGTTATCTCAACAAGAAGTTAATTGCAATAAAAATCCGAATGTTTAATAAATAAAGAATATTTCTGAATCAAAATTGCGCACGACGAAGCATATTGATAGCAGGTAAGATATTGAAACAAGATATTAATTTCATGCTTTCATTAATGTTTTATTAACATATAAATTGATGATTCAGTTAGGATTCAGTTGTTTTTGTTTATCTGATAACGACTGAAGATTAAGACGCCCGATATGACTGTTGGAAAATTCGACACAGAATGCCAGGGAGGGGTTCGAAAATTCGACACAGAATCCTATGTAAACATTTAAACAAGTTTTAAACGACATTCAAAAGAGTTCGAAAAATGTCGGTGATGACCTTAATTCATTATATATAACATTAATTCACCATCATTCCGGATGTCCCAAAAATATGGTAACAGATTTGACTAAGGCTAGTGTTGAGAATATAGCTCAAATCCGTCAAAAATTATTTTTTAAGTAATCCTCTATAATCAACTTAAAATAAAAATCTGGTTTGCTGATAATATTCGTTTGAGAATTGACAGATAGTAACATTTAAAGCAGATTTAAAGTTCAAATTTGCCTCCCACTCAAAACCAGAGGTTTTAATTTTAGCCTTCTCTCTTGAAAGATCGTGTTGTGTAAGTTTTTGAATCACAGCGGTGTTCCAGACAACATAATTTGTTTTTGAAAGCATTTTTAAACAATGCTTCCAAAAAGAATCTTGAAAATCAGTTTTCCATGACTATATTTTTGAACATTTAAATTCCTGTTTCATTTTGGTAGATTTTTCGTAAAAATGCTGAAAAAAGAGAAAACATTTCATAATCGTTTCATAAATATTTTATTTCGTAGAAAGCTATGGTTTAGGACCTCTGGTTTCGGGTTGGAGGCAAATCTGAAGTTTCAGAATCAATTCCCAACTCTCAATGCACAAATAATAACAAACTAGGTATCAATATTAAAGTTGACTATCGAGAAATATTTTAAAAATTTGTTTTGAATAAATTTGAGTTAAACTCGCAGAGCTAGCCTTGATCAAAACTGTTACCTTTTTTTGGGACACCCGGTATATTACATTAATTAATTTTACATTAAATGAATGTATTATATACTACATTTATTCATCATATCTATTACATCTTTTCATTACATATTAAATTGATTCATTGTTTATTAACTTAATTCCCTATAGATTAATTTTTTTCGTTATGTATTAAATATATTCATTACATATTGCATTTATTTATTATATATTATGTGCTCCATTATTTCGTTAAATATATAGTCAAATATAACTATCATTTTAATAGATATATGTATACACATGTTAAAGTTAATATCAGCCTGTGGTTTCTTAGAAGTCAGTTTCTTATTGGCGGGTTTTTACTGTACAACTTAGAGTTTGGAATGTCATCCAGTCATCTGCTACCCCGTTTATACATCCAAAACTAGAAATTAGAATTTAGACTGTCATATAGACTTGAAGAAACATCATCTATTTCCAGTCCATGTTTTCACATTAAAACAACATTTTTGCTTTATTTAATGGCGACTTGAAAGTTTAAAATGTGATAGAATTCATTCATTTAGCCCCCAACTCAATAATCAATATTGTAGCAATAGAAACCAGTTGTTTTAATGTCAAAATGTGGAGTGGAAATGAATGGCGGTCCTTATAATTGACTTGAAAGCTAGCGAATGAGGGCGATCTTAGTTTTGCGCAGGTACATCACAGGTAAAAATGATCGCCGGACGCCTGGATTATATCCTTAGCTCTACGTTTGCTCTTTGGACGTCGTTTTAAGCACAATTTGAGGCTAGTAGCCTCATGGATTTCAATCTACAACCCTGCAAACTGAGATAGATTGTTTTTTGGTCACCCTGTGTTCAAATATTTATTTAAATATCTATGTATTAAATTATAGTTATATCTTAAATACATTTCTATATAAAATAATTCTAATAAAAAACAATCTATACAGAGATGGAAATTGTGGGAGTGTGAAAGATGGGGTCGAGCGCCCCCTAGATGTTGCCAAATTGTCGGTAGAAACGTCTTCTTAATGTCTTTTGTCGGAAAATTTGGGCATCTGTCGGAAATTTGGGCCATTTTAGAGCGTTTGTCTCTAAAACCGAATCTCCGTCTCTTTATTTTGATGTTGTTTATTTTTATCCACTGTGGCGAAGGAGGGGGGGGGATGTTTGTGGAAACGGTAAGGTGTGTTTCTTATTCTTACCTCTACGTTTATTAAAGCTTCTTTTATGGTTCCTGTTTCAATCATTAACTCCACGTCTTTAGCTCCCTGATAAAACAAATGTATATAAATAAACATATAAACTATTACAGTTTTATATTAATCTAAAGCTTTCAAATTTATCAATTTAAAAAACGACATTCATTACTCAAAAACTTTAAAAATTCTAAATGTGACTTTATGAAGAAAACAATTTTACATTAGTTTTTCTGAATACATTTGGTCTTTTTCTGGTTGGTAGTTCTAGAGTAGACTAGCTACACCTGTCGCTATGTGGCTATTGAATTGAATTGAACTGCTGAATACCAACAAGCGACTAGTGATCACACAAGAAAAAATTTGGACAGTTGCAACAACTTTTTATCGCACCAATCAAATTGCAAAAACTAAAAGTATAGTGATTTGATTGGTTAACTAAAACTTTTTTTTAAATAAGGCTGAGTTTAGCAAAAGAAAACAATGGGAATGTTTGCGGATTTTTTCCTGAAACTAGGCGAATGTTATTTGGCAAAAGTTTTTCTTGTATTGAGCACCCATCTAGATTTGGAGCGGCATAAATATTTTTTTATCTGAGCATTTCAGTTCAATTGGAATGGTGAAACTCTGTACTATATATGATGGTCCTGTTAAGTTTCAGAAAATAGCTTTTGTTTAATTTTACAGCAGTTTTTCACAAAAATGTCCGATTTTTAAGAGTGTCTAAATTTGAAAAGAAGTGTCCGATAATAAAACAAATTTCTCATTCTTGTGCTAAAATATATTGGTGAAAAAGCATGGTGGCGTCGGATTTCTTTGCTCTTGCACGGTTTAGGGTTTGATATTTTTCAGCATATAAAATTTTGTCGAAAATCGATCAATTTTGTCTGATCATCGGTTGATTAAACTGCTCTAAAATGGCATGTTTTCCCCCCTGTGTAGAATAGGGTTAAACGATGAAAGTACACAACAAATGAAAGATGATATACATCTAAGATTGAAAATGAGCAAGATAAATTAAAACTTTGATTAAAAACAAAGAATAGACTAGCAAAAATTAAGTGGATACATTATTGATTTGCGCTTTCAGAATATGATGTTATCTTTGATTATACGGTATACTTCTAAGTAGCCATGCTACAATCATGTTACTTCTTAAGGTTACTGTACCTCTTCAAGCAATAATTTTTTTGGTTTTTGGTATTTATCGTATTTCGTTAGTTCAGTTATTGGATAGACTAGCAAAGAATGCTATATCGAGGAATGCTATGAAATTATTCTGCGAAATTTCGCTGAGTACTTTCATAGCATTCTCTCGATATGTTGAGTACGAAATAAAAATTTGTGATTTGACACGAAACAGAATTGGGGCAAGTCCATTGGACTACATTGGGTTTCCTTTTAATACTGTGGTTTTGTTGACGTACTTGAGGATTTGTTCGAACAAGCGCACGTTTTTGTTGACTTCTGGTTGTTCTTATTTGTGCACAGATGGTTAATCGTTTTCACACCATTCAATTCTGCACAGAATAACATTCCGCAGAAAAATTATTTTTGAAAACCTTCTCAAGAAGGGGTATAGTAACCTTGAGTGAAGACTTACCCCGATTAATTTCCCATTGATGAATATCTGAGGCAATGTAAAAGTATCCTTCACAAGTCTCTTTCGAAGATCCTCTCGATAATGTGGATCCACAAATAAATCTCGCTCATCTACCCTCACCATCAGGTTATGAAATACTCTGATGACATATCTGCATTCGTGTTGCGTAGAACGCACCAATCCGAGGCTTGTTGTGTAAATTACAACTTTGCCCAGATCTTGGACCGTCGGCTAAGATAAAAACAAACAAAAAAATGTTAAGATGAATTTTGTCACGCCTTAAAAGCGGGGGAAAAAGGCAATCCCTAAAATTAGTTCAAGATCTGCATAAAATTGATTTCAAATTCTTATTCATTACACGAAATCAAAAACAATTTAAGCATTTTATTGAAATATGGGTTTCAAAAATGGGAACCGTCTTTGCCTTTGCCTGTTCCCACGTTTAGGGGCGCAGGGATACAAGGGAGGAAACACAAACCTTCACGGGTACTGGGACACTGGGAAGTTAAAGCCCGAGATTGAAGATTTGGAATTTGGGCAAAGTTGGTTCTAGCATCCTGATTTGAACATTTTCATGACGCTCTTGTTTGTATCACTCCAACTTAGATAACCGTAGATCTCTGCTATCAAGAAACTGCAAATTAAGAAATTGAGGCACAAAATCTTTAGTAGAACAATGAAGAACAAATTTGATTTGATAAACAATGAGGCTACAAGCCAAACATCCAATTTCTTAAGAACAACTTTTATAATAAACGCCAGGCTGAGATTTGGGTAACTTTTTTTTCTATCTCTGAAGTTACATACGATGAAATATATTTTACCTGAAACACACTTTAAATATATTTTTGAGAAGGAGGGGGTAGCAAGTTTGCACAAATCTGTCTATGAATAATAAAAATCGAGGGCTTAAATCGGAGCTAGCTGTTCTTATAAAAACGTGTAATACCACAACAGTGGTTTTTGGTTGACAACATTTAACAAATGACCTGAGAGCATATTGAATTAATTTTTAAAATAATCAAATATTAATGAAATGAATCATACTTGGCATGCCTCTATATCTTCTTGCCTTTTCCTGTTCTGTGTTTGTCCGCTTGACAACATATGAAAAATGCTGTTCCGGACACGATTCTTTACTCCCCGGACAGTTCCTTTTGAACTCACAATTTGAGCTGAGTTAGTACCGGAAGCAGTCCTATCCAAATCTTGAGAATTAGGCGGATCTGATGCATTGCCGGATTTTATCGCAAAACCGGCTTGTCGCATGCTTTCAGTCGGTTCAGCTACAAATTCCGTCTTTCTTACAGCATCAAGGGCGCTAACATTTGTAGGAAATGAGAGATCCGGGGAAGACGTTCCACTCAAGTTGCTTATTGACTCGGAATATCCCGATTCTGTATCACATTCGGACGCCTCAAAATCGATTTCAGCTTCTTGATAATTGAAATTTTGATAATCATTCGTCCTTGTGAAGCATTCTCCAATCACCGTACTATTGTTTTCAAACAAAGGATTGGTCGTCCACTGTAGCTGAATTCCATTGCTGAATGCGTCCTCCGCGTTTTTATCGAAATTTTCCATATGAAAATCAGCTGCCACCGAAATACAATATGGTTACCAGACGGACAAAAGCAATCCTTTTCAAATCAAAACAACTGTTCAGTGGCTATATTCAAATGCGCACTCCTTCCAATTTTGAGTTTGAAATTTACTGTGGAATACTTGGTGCCAAAATAATAAAATTTTAATTCAAGTGATAACAAATTGTCATCGGATTCTGCACTGTAACTCGGAAACCAGCTGCGTCGGTTCTAATCAATGTAGCCACCCGTTTGTGTTCTCTGTTTGAATTCATAGTTACGTTCGAACATTCAATACGAAAAATACCCAGAACACACACCACAATGTTTGCAAATCAACGGCAAAAATTGTCAAGGAAAACAATATGATTGTGTTAAACAAAACATTTAAAATAGGATTCTTTTTCAGGGTGTTATATTTTCGCGGCTGAGAGAAATAGCAAAATGTTTGGAATTAACATTCGTGGTTCAATCAGATCAAGAGATCTGAGAGGAATAAGCTATTGCGAATTCGATTTTTAGAGAAAAAAAAGACGTGATATTTTGAGCATTTTAGATATAATAACGATTTTATTGTCAATATTTGTTATCCTAAACCATACTTTCAATATAAGGCAGTAAAAAGCCACTCTTTTATGCTTGAGGTCTTTGTTCATGGACGTTTTGTGGAGAAAATCTTCACCGATGACTTTATCCAATTTATTTGGCTGGAATAAATTTGAGCGAATTGTACATTTTTAGTCATCTTGCGGATTTGCATCAAGAACGCGAAAACTGTAAAAGTTTCTCCGCTAGAAATTTTCTTCTATATCTACAGTTTCAACACTTCACTCGAACTTGCTCAACTCGAGCGCTCAGTTAATTCGAACTGTTTTGTCCATTCTTGAGAGCTTTCAGTTCACTTTAGCTTCGGTTATCTAAAAACAATGGCTTTCTCGAACAACTGCGACTTTCCTTTTGCATGGGGAAGCACTTACAAACAAGCATAATTAAAAAAAGAACCTCGCATTATAATTTCTGAAATCAATGAAACGTTTAGTCCGCATTTACCTCTTGTAGTCTTCCTAGGGATGAAGTTAAACTCATTGAAAGAAATGAAGTTAAACTCAACTTGCTCATATCAAGATTTTAGCCTGACGTAACTAAGTACCAGACCTCTTTGATATGCAAAATGTGTGCGAACTAGTTACACCATGCTCACGCAAAAATGAATGTCATCAATCTAATCTAACAAGTTTAAATGCAGCAAAAACCACACCTGGTTTAATTTGAGATGGTTTGAAAGAACCGGCTAGTTTTAATAAAGTTCACCTTTCTTACCTTACATTCTTACATTTGAACTTGTTTCACATTTAGTAAAACGAAGTGAAATTGATTGACACAAAATCTCCAGCACTCGGTATCTCGACAAAAACTATTCCCTTCCGTTTAGCCTGCGAGCAGAACTCTACTTACCAAAATATTTGAGCGATAAACTAGTTTTTTAGCTGTTTGTCCATGAGGCCCTTGTCATCCAGAGAGCACTGGGAAACAAGGGACTCGTTTAATAAGGCCACAAGTAGATACTAGATCATGGCCTGAAGAATCACACACACTATCTAAAGGTATATGACAAATATCATTTGTTCTTAAAACGCACATTTCAAGTAATATAACTTTCAAGAACGAAATGACCAACTGATATTTGTCATGTATCTGGAAATAGTGTGCGTGATTTAGAATCTACCGTTGTTAGCTCACTCTTTTTCTCGAAAACTTGCTACCTCGATAGACCATTCCGAAAAAGATGACGACAAGGGGATTTTTCCCAAGATTCATTTATTAAAGATTCAGAAATCGAACGCAATGAATCACGGAAAAAACCCCTCGCCGCCATCTTTTTCGAAATGGTTTATATCGTTTCCAGTTCTAGGCCTGAAGATATTTAAAAAACAATGCCTCCAAATAAAAACCCGTTCGTATTGCAAAATTCATTCGTTATTTCTTGTTTCATTCTTAAAATTATTCAATACGTCCAAGCCTCGTCGTGTTCTCCAAACATCAACAAAAACATTGTTTATAACTTTGTACACGAATAATATATTGGAGATGTAGACTTTTGATTATCTAACGCATAAGATCAGGTAAATACTAGTCTATAGTCTATTAAAAAACTCAAAACCGTGAATTTCGATGTTGATATATCGAGGAAAATGCCGATTTTGATCAATGCTAATTTCAACCTTGTCATAGCTGCGAGTTTATTGAGTATATCTACTGTTAACAGGTTGGAATAATTCAAAAATATGCAGGTCAATCCACCCTTTTCTAGTTAAGGTTGCAATTATTGAAATGCATCATGAACAGACCTTTTCGGAAATAAAAGTCGTTCTGTTGTGTTTCAACATTGATGGAATTCCCATCATCAGTGCAAAAACCGTTTGATCTTCAATGCCTTTTTCAAGTTTAGGCAAGAATAACTATTCTCGGTGGAAATACAAGAATAGCCTCAAGACCAGGTTCCATTTCCAAAAAGATCTAATGTTATTGAAATTTATTTAAATTTCCCATTACGAAAATGTATACAGAAACCGTCCGCAGTTGAACTTTCTAACTCGAACTCCCATTTAACTTCAACTGTCTTGTAGCTTTTAGTATTGATTTAGTTTCGGTCATCTCGAAACTAAGCATTTCTTCAATAAATTTTCATTCCCCTTGAGAGTTCGAGATAGTGGGGTTCACCTGTGTTTTGAATATCCCTTTAAAACATTCAACGAAAACTCGTCAACTCGAAAAAATGTTTATTGTCCTCTAGACTTTGAGTTTGCAGGGTTCAACTGCATTTCACAAACATGAACTTAATAAGATGCTTTTTGGAAATGAAAGGTACAACATAATTTCAAAAGACATAATTCCCAATTGATTTATTATATGACAAGAGAGGGAGAATTTTCGATTTGCGTTTGGTTTGGGATTTGTGCATTACAATGCAATTTACGATTAGAAAAAATTGATTTTACACTTATGAATGCACTCAATCGAATCAAAATAAACAAAATAGGCAAAAAATTGAGAGTTGTTTATTGTGGTTTTTTGGCTTTGTTGAAAGGTGCGAGATCAATTTTTAGAATGATATAATGCATTGTCCAGTTCTGATTATTTTACAAAAGTCTTTCTTGCTTATGTGACATCAACTGTACTGAAGATAAACACATGTTTGAGGAAGGGAAGATTTTGTGAAACAAAAGATGATATAACAATGTAATTTATCACTTTAAATAATAAATTTCACGCCTTTCAACGCAGATAATGCACTCAAAGGCGAAATAGCTGTGTAAAACATGTTTCACAAAATCTGACCCTGTTCTCGAATCGGAGAAATATGAACAAGTTGCATGCTTGATACGGCTAGAGCGTTTTGAGTTGAAATATGAAGTATGAAGAATGGCTGCCTCGCTGATCAGTGCTATGCTATGATATGCTATGACTATGATATGCTATGACTAAAAGAAACATGATGGCAGGGAGTTTAATTGTAGCTACCAACAAACCGGACTGCTAGTACCAAATTATTAAACAAATCATAAACAATGCCACAGAAACCCACACACAAAAATGTTTTCATACCTTTTGTGCGTAAACAATTAAAAATATTGAAATTCTAAATATGAGAAAGTGATTTTGAAAGCTAATTTCTGGAGCGTATTTTAAAAATAATATTTTCCGACAAAGGGCAAACTTTCATTGACCCTTGCTGTCAACAAAAATGATGTTTACTATAATTAGAAACCATTATAAACCATTACTACCATTATTTTCATCGGAAACGTATTTACGATGCAAATAAATAGTCACATAGTTAAGAACTAAGATAGATGAATTCATTGGCCGTTACCTCCTCCATAGGCAAACACTTTCAAACAATGTCAAAAAACTGTGTGGTCTCTCAGAATTACACACATTACGTAAGTCCAATCGCTCCTATCTTGCACGTTTCTTTTATACGAGAAACCTGGCTAAGGCTCCACATGTGAAAGTTTCTTAATTTTTGACCATTTTTAATCAATTTTCACTGGTAAAAGTTTCTTACCAGTGAAATTTTCTTAATTGTATATAGAAAACTCTTTCAACTGGAAAACGAAAACAAACATTGTTGCGGAGAAGATGATGATTTCGTTTTCCAGTTGAGAGTTTTATTTTGTTCTCGAGGGATGGATAATGGCTTTGAAAAAGTGTGTCAATTTCTCTATTGTTACAAGATTTGCCTCTGTTATAAGCGATGATTTCTTCCACTTCCACTTTTGATTGTGTTTTGCCTGCTCTGAAAACACAATTTTGAGAGAAATTAGGCCATCTTGTACGTGAACGAGATTAGACAAACCTTTCAGACTGCAATGTGATAAATCATAAGTGAGCGGAGGATATCAGTTTTAATGGGGAGGAGCAATACTTCTTACACGTCATAATTCTATCTCAGGATGACAGAGTGGAAACGATGCGCGCACTGCAAAAGACTTACAATCCCAGGGCTTAGTTTAAAAAAATTACACTCATGACACTTTTTGACAACAGTGAAAATATTTGGTGCAAAAGTGATATTATTTAAACATGTGTTAATTTGATGCCAAAGTCTGCGTTTCGCCTAGACCTTGTTTATTGTATAGGGAAAATTAAAGATAAGGAGTTGTGATTTCACGTTTGAAAACCCTCATCTACTATAGCACTTCCTTATCTTTGGTCTATTTTGATGACCAAAAATTCAGAGGCACATCGTTCCGCTTTGTCTCTCAGGATTAGTATTAAATCCTCGATAAGAAAACGTCACTGCTTCGTGTCACTGAAAAAATGTCCATGTAGCTGCCCATGCCATCACTAGTCTTTTCCTTGCGCTTCGACCAATACTGATACTGAAGTAGTATCACCTAACTCATGCACATACTATTAAATAGGAAAATATATTAAATACTTTTGGCATGAAATATACACAACCACAATGCACATGAGACACTGGACACTCTTCTCGTGTTATTCACTGATTCGATTGTCAACTTATTCACCTGAAAAAAAAGACAAAATAATATATAGATGTTATATTTAACATTATTTTGAAGAAAGTATATTGATACTTTGTTAAAGATTTCTGCAAAATATCGTTTTACAAAAGTGCTATGAAAGAAACTGAATTTCAGAAAGGACACAGAAAAATCGAAATAGCAAAAAAAGGCAGTATCCTTTTGATATATCCATCCATATCGCACCCAATATTCTTTAAAATGGTATTTCAATAGAAATATTCTCAGAACTTTCTACCACAATTTCTGTTTTCGTCGTCCAGTGAAAATCAAAAAAAGTCGATAGAAACCATTTGTAACGTTCCAGCAATTTCATAATGGCAGTAATATATGTCAGGAATGTAGGAAGAAATTTTTGGCATGATTCTAGGCATGACTCTAGAGAGGGCATTTTTGCCTATTGCTTAGAAATTAATAACGTCTTTGGTATGTTATATATCTTTGGTATATATCTGGTATATTACGTATTTCTAAAAACGAGCCTTCGGAAAAACTCCAATATTAAAGAAACATCAAATAAACTTTCTAGTGAAATTTCTTGCAATGAAGTTGGGAGACAAGTTTCGGCTAAAATTTCACCATATAACATGAACACAAAATACAGTCGACTCCAGCTATAGTCGCTCCGCTAATAGTCATACTCCGGTTATTATCACATCACCACCGTTCCCCAAATTTACCTCTGGTCAAAACAAACCCTTGCAAATGAACTCCGCTTAAAGTCACACTCCGCTTATAGTCATACTCCGGTTATTATCACATCACCACCGTTTCCCAAATTTACCTCTGGTCAAAACAAACCCTAATAAAAGAACTCCAATTAAAATCGCACTTATAGTCACACATTTTTCTTGAAAATATTTGGTGTGACTATAACCGGACTCGACTGTAATTGTTTTTAAAATTTCCGTTGTTAGAGTTGTTAGATAGTTTCATGAAAATATGACTCGTCTTCTACCCAGGCAATGAGTAAAACGAAAAAACAACAGAATTTTAACGGGTAACACCCCTTATTAAACTTTTGTCATGTTGCTTCTCTAAAGGGACCAATCGGAGTTATGCATTAATTTTCGTCATTATGGCGCGCTTCCTTAAGGACATTAGAACAAGTTTCAAGAACTTTAAGTTTTAAATTCACAATGACTACAGGCTGAAATATCCACAGGCTGAAATACTTGCATTTATTTTACTTGATTCTACTCAGAACAACAAAATTAAAAATAGTAATCCTGGAAACACCGTTAAAATAATAAACAAACGTGTTCCAAGTAAAATTGAGTACTTTAGTTTCATCTCTTATTCAATTATTGAGCTGAGATTTGCTTTTAACTTAAGAAACTTATTAGGTTGAATTTTATAATTTAGGTTCTTACATATCCTGGTTTTACTGTATCCCTTGAGAAATTTCAGTGCTGATTTAGAGAATTTTGTAAAACAAAAGATTGCGGTTTCAAACATGACAATACGATTTGCGATTTGAAAGAAGTGCACACAATCAGATGAAAATGAAAAAAGACAGCTAAATTTTATGATTTCATTTATTATGATTTGCTTGATTGCGTTGAAGGTGTCATTTAATTTCATTCTTTCTTTACGGTGGCAAATCGCATTGTTATTTTAGAAACAGCAATCTTTTGTATTGCAAAATTGCTCCACGTTCCAGACAACTCAAACACTAACTCGAACTGTTTTGCACATCCCTAGAGAACTTCCAGTTATATTGATATTGATTTTGATGATTATCTCCAAAACTGGTTTTCTAGAGCAATTTTGCAATCCCCTCGAAACTTCAACTGTTGGTTTCACGAACAAAACTAATCCTGCAACAGTGTCTTACCATTTTTAGTTTTCGAATCGTCCTGTTCCTCTGCTAACCGCTGCCAATGCGATTTGTTATTTTCAACTCCATCTACCAGGCCTTTCAAATCAGGAAATCGTTCGGAAAGATTCTACAAAACAAATGTATCCATTCAACAAAAGTATTGTTCAAGAATGAAAATAAGTTTAATAAGTATAATTATAAGTTACAGGATGAATGAAAAAGAAGTTGTAATATTGTACGTTTGCGACTATTTAAATTGTAGATAACTGATTCCAATAGACCATTCCGAAAAAAGATGGCGGAAGGGGGGCCTTTTCCCGAGATTCATTCCGTTCGATAATCAAACGCCTATCAATGATTCATCAATCAAGCGCAATGGGTCACGGGGGAAAGCCCCTCACTGTCATCTTTATCGGAATGGTCTATCGCAAAAATTTGGTGACTGGTGTGTAGAAGAGTGGTAAAATTGATTATAAAAGTTATTCTAAGCTATAAATCCGATTAAAAGGGGCCTGAATCTTCTTCTAGAGGATGGCAAATACGCTTTCAATAGAAGCGCTTTACACACTATCTGAAATAAAACATATTTTCTTTGTATTTGTCATCGTTGCAAGAAAGAAACATTGTCGATTTTGATTGAGGTTTTAAGAAATAAAAAAACAAAGAATTAAGAGTTAAGAATTAATCAACGAATATAAATGAATTCAATTAAATACCTGATAAACAGGCAGACATATAAAATCTATAAAACCACATTGCATCTTGGGTAATTTGTCTTTCTTTGCTCTGTCCATCATTTCCTGAGTAAAACATAAAATGTTAATAACGATTCAACCCTTTCCTGCCCGGATTTATTTCCGATTAATATGCAAATCCTATCTAAGATTTATTTTGCAGGGGGTAGCACATACAAAAAATTCAATTCAACAGATAAACGTAATTTAAAATATCTGAAATTAACGTACAGTTCTGCCCGCATTTGCCTTAAAAATGTTACGTTTTACATTGCTCATCAATGGGCCATATGACGCTTCCAGGGGCAAAAGAGGAAAATTTCAGTGTGTACAACAAATCAACAAAAGCCTTATTTCGTTGTGGAAATTTTTTTCGGTAGCAGATGTAGAAAATGTTTTATTTGAAAATAGGCCCCGTCCCAGACAATTCGCAAAGTCTCATTTAAGGTCGGTCACTGGTCGAAAACATATTTTCTGACAGAGATGAGAAATAGTAACAAAATTTACACTAAAGGGTAGATGAGGGGTGCTTATGTAAAATTTGCAATCTATTTTTAGATTTGGGGTTTGGCTTCTATGGTAACGCAAAAACAATAGGATTTTAGTGGCATTGCCAAGCGTGCATTGATTTTCACAACCACAAGCTTAAACCATACAAACAACCTACCAAATTCATGGTCAGAGTAGGGTAAGTGCAAGTAAGACTTTAGATATTTTATAAATATGCCATATTGTATCACAAATTATCACAAAACCTCAGAATTCACATCTTCGGAGCCACTTCCAAAATATATATTGATTCTTG
>JAYJMH010023837.1:0-18787 GCA_036873815.1 Phacellophora camtschatica
ACAAAACCAAAAATATGAACTCTATGATTATGAAAATTTGTATGTAGATTAATGTTTAACAGCTACACCCAAATCTGTGGTCAAAATTGTCATTTGAAGAAATTTAAAGAAATTTTGAAAATTTTTAATACGAGGTCGCTTAGTTGAAAAGGTGTATTGAAGATATTTTATTTCGTGAAACGTGATTCATTGTGTAAAAAAAAACGTGATTCGCTAGAATATATTTTCATTTACTCTGTATCATAGAAAAAACCTGCAAAATACCCTTATACCATCTCAAGAAAAATGCCTATTTTCATTCGTTCGTTCCTGTTGCTCCCGTCGCTGCGATCGTCAGAAGATTTACCACTGACGGGAGCGATTGAATAGTTTTCATCTGTTTGCCATTTCAATGCTGTAGCGCGGTGAGGTGCCTTTTAGAGGAAAATATTTGCAAAAATAAAATGGCTCTAATAAACAGAAATATTATCCTTCGAGCATGCAATTTTTAGCCTGGAACAATTTTTTAATCGTAGCAATATTCCAAAGATGCAGAGAATCAATAAACCAAATATAACACCATTTTTGGGAAAGAGAGCTTTGCAAACAGGAGTACCAGCTAGCAGCTTTCATACTTCCTCACTTCTTCCTCAACATGTGGAAAATCGACAATTTCTCCTTCTGAGACTTCTCTTGTAGCCATCATTATCGAACGAGAAAACAAACAGATTAAATAAGCAAGCGAAAATGCGCAGAAGGTCGTTGGGATCGCTGATTTTTGAAATCCATGTTTCCACTAAATAGTTTTGGGTCGCTTCTCTATCTCAGCAATAGGATGTCGTGTCAAATAATAATCAAAAATTCTGCAATTGCTTTTTGCTTCTGCAATTGAGATTGCACGCAACATGATGGAGATTGGTACCGCAATTGTATGAGAAAGAAAAGTGGATTAAAGTTAGTACTTTTGTAAATAATAAAAGAAGCAAAATGCAATTTTGTAATAATAAAAGCAGGTATCAATGTGTACCACAATTTTGTAAGTAGGTACTACAATTCTGTAAGAATAAAAATTGGCTCCAGCAGGAATTATAATCGTAAACAACTAACAAAGAGATTTAAAGAAGGAGAAATTCTCCCCTGCAGATTTTTTTCATCAGATAGTTACTGTTGGTGTTTTGTACAAACAGTTCGAGCGATTTTTAGACTTTCACGAAAGGACGATCGGCAGGATCGGCAATGAGAAGCTACACTTAGATTCGCTTTGAGCAACTTCAAAGGGCGTGACTGCTTTTGTTTTAGATTTTCTTCTTTGAGCAACTTTTCCGAGGAATGTACTCCGAGCCCCCTTAACGTTTTCGCTCTCTGCCCTTTTGTTCTAAACATTAGAAGATCAGGAGCAATAATATGTTTGATTGTGTTTTCCATTTTCAACATAATAATAACAAGCTAAAATTATTTACATATCTACATCTCTGTTTCTAATTATGGTACGTGCATGACGAGCACGACTTATCTCTTTGCTTACATGATGACTGTTGCTAATGGCAACACCCAAATCCCTCAGGGCCGTCAAGAAGACCCGTGGATACCCAAATAAAAATGTGGCCGGGCACTTGCGTTAAAGAACTGCAAAATATTTAGGCTACCAAATGTTAATGCATCCTTAAATGTATTCTCAGTCTCAGTTTCTCAGGAGGAGACAAGCATAAAAACTATTTTTTTTTAATGTGGAAGCCCCATTCAGGTTGAGGCCCTGGGGCATTTCCCCCCTGCCTCCTCTCTGCGTTACTGGTATCCTTTGCCAGAGCCATAGAAAAATTTATCAACCCTCGTTTGAATTTCTCAAGGTCGTTATGGGGAAACAAACATGGAAACAAAAGCCTTGTTTCCATTTGATCTCTCATTTCGCTTCCATCGACGAAAATTGTCCTGCAACCGGAGCAATGCGACTGATGCGATCCAAAAATATTTAATGGGAAGATGAATTTAAAAGATCAGTGATCCCAGCGACATTCTGTGCATTTTCCCATTCTTGGTAAACCCATTCGTTCTCTCATTTGATAATAATGGCTGCAATAGAAGATGAAGAAAGAGAAATTGTCAATTTTCCACGTTTTCTAGAAGAAATGAGGAAGTATGAAAGCTGCCAGCTAATTCCTGTTTTTGCAAATCTTTCCTATACCTAAAAATGGGGCTTTCATTGGTTTCTTAATTTCATTCTATGCATCTTTAGACAATCGACACAATTGAAAAATTGCTGCAGGCTTAAAATTGTATGCTCAAAAGATAATATTTCTGTTTATTGAAGAAATTACATTTTTTTCTAATTTGTCGCCAAAAGCCACTGTATCGCTACAAAATTGCAAACAGCGAACAAATGCAAACTGTTTAATCTCCCCCGTCCCTCCAGTATTGTTCTGACGACCGCAGCGACGATCATGACACCAATGATCAAATAAAAACCAGCGTTTTCCTTGCGAGGTATTATGAAGATTACGATACGATACACAAAAAATGAAAATATGCTCCAACGAATCACACTTTTTTAAACAATGAATCACGTTTCACGAAATAAAATATCTTCAATTCACGGATCACGGACCTCCTGAGTGGGCCAATCACGGACCACGAAAAAACCCTTTACAACCCTCTTACTAGGTGCCGTGGAGCAGTCATAAAGCAACAAGAGCAAAAATTGTTAGCAAAAGCGATGTTAGCAAAAATTGGTAGGGTTATAGCCCCACCTTCTCCGAGGTCACTGATTACAGGCAGGAATGATTGTTACTATAGTTAACAAGGGGTGTGGTTTTTTACTAGAGTTAACAAGGTCAATCACGTTTGTCTGCAGACATTTTTAAATATTTTATGAAGAAAGAGCGAAGAAAGACTATTAAATAAAAGGTATAATGGGGTCAGGATCACAAATCATAGGAAAAACAGCCCTAGGCAAAAATGGCTTCTTCCGAGCAAGATTAACTTAAGGTAGGCCACTGGTCGAAAATTCAAAACTTCAAGAAATTTTTGAAAAAAATAAAATTCACGGACGTACTTAACTTGACATCCTGAATAAATATCGCTATTCACTTAATAATAAACTCGCATTGTTAACACGAAAACCACAACCAAATGGTAAGATATTGAGAACCATGAAACATGAATGTTTGACGAGCTTCTCTTATGGGGGGATGCTGCCCCCAAACCCCCGCTGTTTATCATTGTATGTACGTTATTCATAAAATACACTATAAAACACACCATATTTATGCCTTTAACGGGGGTTTGGGGTGGTAGCCCCCATCCACGAAAGACGACTTCAATTGCAAATAATTATGTGTCATCTGTCAAAGGTATTTTGGTGGTTCATTCATTCGAACGATGGGCCTAATTGTGGTCCTGAGACAACACAATTCAGAATTCATAATTTAGAATTCACGACTTAGAATTCACGACTTAGAATTCACGACTTAGAATTCACGACTTAGAATTCACGACTTAGAATTCACGACTTCACGGTAAGCTGAGTTGGAGAAGCTCCTGGGAAGGAGAGATAATTTTTTCATCCGCGGGGGACTTGCTGCACGAATTTGGTTACCCTGGGTACCAGAGCCTTTGAGAAAAAGAAATGAGAGGAAATAAAGGAGTCTTTTTCATTTCTTTTCTTTCTTCATTTTTTTCTCGTTCTTTATTTCCCCCCTATTATATCTCAAAGGCTCTAGTTGTCTAAACAAAGCAAAACACGTTCTTAAAATATTACATGCGAGAGCGGAACAAAATTGTGCTATTCAGAGGGCTTTTCTGTTAAGAAAATTTAGCAAACAATGCTCCAAAGAGTGTCGCACTAAAATATTCTCAGGGGGCAGTACCACTAAACTTGGGTAAGGGGGTGTGGCGTATCCTATATATTTTTAGGTCTGGGATTTCGATTTCAATAATACAGTTTTGGGTTTGAAAACATTTTCATAAAAAAAATAATTTTGTCTCTAAAAATTTTAAATCTTATATAGTATATTTGGGAAAGTACCGTAAAATATTAAGAAATAGCATAGAAATGTGAATTAAAATATAACATATAACATGTGCCACATTGCTACATTTTTGGGTCAGCTCAAGATTTCCAAAAACACACCCCCTACCCGAGTTAGTTGGCACTTCCCCCTGGGAAAGTATTACTGCCTTTACTGTTGGTATTTAAAAATTAAACATGGTCTTCTAATGCGTCGGGGGAAAGGTTTCCCCAAATTAATTTCGCGCTATTTACTCATTGCTTCGTTTACACACATGCAATTTACAGGGGACCGAGGGAGCTAAGTTAAATGCCGCGAAGCAGATAGAAGGCCTAAACACAGCTCCTGAACACACACACACAGCCTGTCGTTGCGAAGAGAGGAAGAAAAACAATTGTGAGAGGAAGAGCTAATCTGTTGTGTACACAGCTTTCAAAGAAGATGAACCAAAATCTCAGACGAATGCATGAACTTTTTTCTTTTGAATTAAAAGCACACAAGATCGAATGCAGCAGGGAGAACAGGAACAGCAACCCGGTCGACGTTGTTGCAAATAGGCTTTGCCAGGTGGATGGAAATGACGTACTAGCGATGCTTCAGCAATGTTGGAGTCATATTTTAGAGGAGGATTTTAACAGCGGACTCTCTTGTGCACAGATAGCGTTAGATTATATATGGGAAAAACTGAATACGGGATATTGGAAATATGTGGACTTGAGGTGGAGAGAGGCTTACACAGTTGGGGCTATTTTGAAAGTGTTTGCCCTTGTTGGGAAAGGAGCTGACGCAGATGATATTTTTAAGAGTTGTGACATTGGTCTTTTGATGGGGGCACCTGTTTTGGGAAATATATTGTCAAAAGTTGTAAATTTGCTTGAAGACAAAATGATTCAAACAACTAGCAGGAGTGCAAAAAGACAGAAATGTGAGAAAGACTTGTTTGAAAATGAAAATCAAAGTGAAAGTTATATTGTAAATCAAGAACAAAAGAATTGCAAAGAAAAGGCAGATTGCAGTGAATCAAATGCAGAATTAGATTCATCCGAACCTGGCATGAGTTTTCAAATGAGCAATAATGAGGACAGAATGAGTACAACCCTTGAAAAAAAAATCACAAATCGAAGACTTTTTGAATTAAAGTCAGATTGCTGTGAAGAAATAACAAGGGTCGACAAAATTTCTCTTCAAAGTTTCCAAAAATTATATTTGTCACTCTCAAAGCCAGTAATTATTGAAAACACAATAAGCCATTGGCCAGCAATGAACAACAGAAAATGGGATTTGAACTATATTCGACAAGTGGCAGGCCATAGAACTGTACCTGTTGAAATAGGAGAAAAGTACACATCAAAAGAATGGACACAAAAACTGCTTACAATAAATGAATTTATTGACAGGTTCATAGACAAAAAAGATTGTGATGAAATTGGATATTTGGCTCAGCATCAATTATTTGATCAAATACCAGAGTTAAGAAATGACATTTTAGTCCCAGATTATTGTTGCCTTGGTGATGATGATAATGTGATGATAAACGCTTGGTTTGGTCCAAATGGAACAATTTCTCCTTTGCACCATGATCCTTATCACAACATATTTGCTCAAGTTGTTGGGCAGAAGTACATCAGGCTTTATGAAAGGAAATATGACCACATGGTGTATCCACATGATTCAAATCTTCTTGATAATACAAGTCAGGTAAGCGTGAGCAGGAGAAAAACAATCAATGGCTGTCTCCTCCATCAATCTGTAAAAATTATTTCAAAATTCCTGTGTTCATGACATGTAAAAAGTTCTGGATTCCAATGCAATGATGAAGTTTATTGTTCTGTGAAAAATAGCTTTAGATTACGTGTTTTGAAACTGTTTTTAGACTGATTTCACCATTCTGGAAACCTTGATGACCAGGACCCTCCCCCCATATGATACTCTCAGATTTCACAAAGAGTAGTTATACGATCTGAAGATTGAATCAGGTATTCCTCAATAGTTTGAATCTTCAACAAAATAGTTAATTTATTATGTGTTTCTGTTTTTCACCATTTTTGATGCTTTTTCCACACAATTTCCCATCTCATATTGCATTGCTTTGTAAATTTTTTTAGTTTTACTACTCACATATGTTCTTTCTGCTGTACTTCTTCAATTAACTTTCCAGATGATTTAAATTTTTCAACTGATCATTTTGACACTGTTTTTACACTTTTCAGGTTGATGTGGAAAATCCTGACCACAGTCAATTTCCATTGTTTGCAGATGCTCCTTATATGGAATGCATTTTGAAGGAAGGGGAGTTGTTGTTCATTCCAAAGAAATTTTGGCACTATGTTAAATCACAGTCCTTGAGTTTTTCAGTCAGTTTTTGGTGGAATTGACACAAAAGGCAAGCAAACTGTTTAAGGTCCTTTGACCAAAAACATTTAAACTTGATTTTGTTGCAAGATGTACATTTCAACTAGGTGGCTCAAAATGTCCCCACACTTGCAAAGCTGCTGTGAAGGAGCTTTAGTTTTAATAATTTTGTTTTTGGTTAAATTTGAAATAAAAAGCTTCAATTTATAGATTGTTTGCCAAAATCTATACAATAATCACAGTCATGCTCAATAAAACAAAAAATAGAGTTGAGGCACGAGGTGCACCTCCCCTCGGTGACATTCGCCTTCCTTGCATGAAGTTCTCCTAATGTTTCAAGCACATAACTCCATAGATTTATGTTGCTGCAATCTGCAGAAAATACTGCATTATAGCTTTGAGAAGACCCTATAAATGTTTGCTTTCTCTTAGTATAGCTCAGGGAATACTTGGTATATTTTGGCAAATAATGTATCAAAGTTTAAGTTGAAGCCTTTTACATCAACATAAAAGCAAAAAACAAAATTATCAAAAATAACGCTTCTCCTTAGCAGCTTTGCAAACATGGGATAATTTCTATCTGATAATACTGATAATCTGATAATACCTGATAATTATTATCAGGTTAACATTTTGAAGCCTTTGATGAATATTTTTAAGCTGGAAAATGGTGCAGTTTGTTTCTCTAAGTGCATGCAATCACACGCACAAATGCAATTTTTAATGGTTTTGCAGTTTGACAGACTGCATGTTTGATTTATCACGTCAATGGAATTAATTTTTATTAAGAAGCTGACTGATTTTGCATACAAAAAATAAATATTAGAAGATGTGCTTCCACACAGATGGATGATTAGACAAATTTGCAAAATTAAAAACATTTGTGGCTGTATCTTCCTCCAATATATATAATTATATGTATATATATCATACATGTATGTATTTAAATAGTGTTTTCAACTTTTTTGTTTTACAAGAAAACTATCTACAATATTTTACTTCAATATTTATATTAGAACGAGAAATATTTTCAACAATCTCTGGTTATTTCTAATTAATTACAATCATTTCAAATATTATATTTTACAAGTTTAGAATCACATTAGTCCATAAAACATATGTACAAAAATAATAACTAATAATTTGCTGTAATTTAAGGATGGAAATACATCTGATAAGTGATATCTTTATTTTGACTTATTGTCCCCTCCCCCTAAAGATGCCATTATACCACAATAAAATGATATCATAAATTGAAGAAATAGAAACTTACACTAAAAGTTATCTTCTTGTTCATTATGATCCAAATCGGCTGTAAAGCCTTTAGCAGTTAAGAATTGAAGTATCAAGATAAAATGCTACCAAAATTATAATGTATGCCAATTACGGAAAAATTATGCTTCATCAAGGCAAACAAAACAATACTCCTTAATAAAAGATCAGAATTAACCTCGAATTAATTTTATGTAATTAATTTCAAAAAAGAACCCATGTAGGAAACTGGTAGACAATGAGTCACTTTGGCACGCGAAAAACGAACATTCCAGTATGCCTCCGTGGTAAAGTTCAAGTTTAGAGGGAAGGAGGCAAATTGCAAAGTTTACCAGTAAATGAAATCTCCTAATGTATTATAAGCTTGTCTAACTTTATTTACTGGTCTATCTACTTTATCTATTAAGCTTGTATAACTTTATCTACCGCTTACGTCATCAGTTATATTTACCATTGGTTGAATGAAGGGTTTCCTTGTTTTCTTGAGTGCAGAGCATACGATGACCAAGCTGTAGTTCTTGTCGATCTTGGTTGAAAGGCATTGTAATTTGTTTTATCAGCCAAGTGAATTGACTGAAGATCGTCAAGAGCTCGAGAAAATGTCGTTCCAAAACTCACAGACTTTCTAATGAAGAGAGAATAAAATATGAATTATGAAAATATCATGTGCAATCTACATGGACTAAAAGTTGACTTACTACACAAGTCCCTATGTTTTCATCCGCTTCTTTGTTATATCTGATAGCACTTCGGTCTACTACGGAAATTACTGGTCAAATCTTGGACCTAATTTTTTAAGCCTCAAATTTTATTTTCGAAGCTTCAACTTACATTTTCGGAGCTTCGAATTCGATTCCCAAAGCCTATGAATTCAACTTTGTCTATGTAATGCTTCTGAAGTCTGTGTTATGTTATGCTTCTTGATTGGACATTTTCTGAAGTTATAGCAATAAGATAAAATATTGAATTCTGGCAGGTGCCCGGGATTTCCTAGGCAAACAGCAAAATTAGGTCCAATTTGACTAACAGAAATACTTTTAATATATTTAATTATGGTTAGTTTGTTGTTTGTAGTGGATTTTAAGTAGTTCATGTTTTTACCAAAGCTAAAAATATTGATTCTGTCATAAATAAGCCTTGGCTTGGTTGAATTGGGCACATCGTTGACGAAGAATAAATAATATTGGTCCGCGGAATGATCCTTTTGGTCCGTGGAGCAACTTTTGTTATGGTCTCAAAGAGGAGATTTAATCGTAGGCAAACATGTATTGCTGTCTATTTGAAAGGTAATCTGACTTTTCTGGTAAAATAGGATGGTATAAACTATTCTGGTAGAACACTCCTAGATAAGAATAGAATAATCTCAAACATCTAAGAATAGTCTCAAACGAAATATGATGACAAAAGAAATACAAGATTGACAAAGAAAAAATAATAACAAAATGACAGCTTAATAACTTTAAAAAAAACACCAGGACGTGTTTTTTAGATCTTCCAAACCTGTAAGGTTTCCGAAAATAAATCCAAACGTTTAATGGAACAACAATACTGACTATCCAAAATTTATCTTGAAACTATTGTTACTAGGACCCCAAAATTTGCGTGTCTCCTTGCGATAGTGGCAAGTTACCTAGCAACTTTGAATTATCGTAAAAATTCTGCATTAAGGAGCAGAAGGTTTTTGAGAGCTTCCAAACCTACCATTTTCAAAAGATTTTCATTTTAAACGAAACACAAATTCCGAAACAAAAAATTAAGGCTACCGAAAAACGAACTCGCATTAAAAAACGCACCTTTTACAGATCAAAACAAGATCACTACTAATACTAAGGTAAGATTGAAGATAACTTTTCTTTTTGCTTCAAGAAAACTAAACTTGGCAATAAAGAATTTATGTTTTATTTGCATGTGATAACGGTAACATAAACCTTGCAAATATTATTCTGTGAATTTGGGTAATTTAAATTTAGCCTTGCAAATATTATTCTGTGAATTTGTGTAATTTAAGTTTAGAATACTAATTCTTACTTTGCGCTAGAACGAGAATCATTGTTATTATTGCCATCAGACGTATCATTATGACTGTATGCCATTCTGAGAGGTGTATCCTGTTTCTTCTTCAAGACGTTGTATGAACCAGGTCTAAATGTCAATCCTATCATGCTGTCTGTGAAAACATAAATTAAAATTTGGTTAGCAATGTTGGGAAATATGTCATGATCCTAAGGTGAATTCAGAACTGCCCATTTTTTGGAAAAGGTTTGGTGGACAACGCGAAGACAGACATGACATGGATACTCCTCCGTGAATGTTTTTGCAACCACGCCTTTCAGATTTGCTTGAAACGATTCAAACTGTTTCTTCTCATTGGCGTTCGACATTCTATGTAAGTCTGCACCAGGTTATAAATTGCAAAGTTTGTGTTCAAAGCACCAAGTGACTGTCTGTGATGAGATGAATATGAAGAAGGGGACAAGGGAAATTGAACTGACTATACAAAAGTTCTAACTTCTAAATAGAAATCTTTTGTTTACATTAAGAAACAGCTGCATTACATTTTGTTTACATTACATTAAGTTATTTAAAGAAAATTAGGGTATGTTCAATTTGTTTTCAGCTTGTTTCCAGTTTGTTTTTGTTTGTTTTCAGTTTTGTTTTCAGTTTGTTTTACATTTTGTTTTCAGTTGTTTAATTTGTTTCCTATTCCTAGAAATAAATAACTAAAAGTTTAGAACTGCTCATTTTTCTGAGTATAACTGTCCAAAATTCTTTCAACAACTGCCCATTTCCGTAAATGGGTTGTCTTAGGATGGCCCCTGATCATGCCAAAATTGCTGTTCACTTATCAGATAGTGCAGTGGTATCTCGATAAAACGGTCATACCATGAAGCATGAGACCACTTCATAGAAATTTTACAGTATCACAAATGTATACAACTCATCACTCTATTCTATTTTCAAGGAAAAAGCAAAAAGGTAGAATGAGAGTAACGATACAGGTGTTATAGCCAAGTGATCATGACTTAATAATTGTTATGACTTAACACCATGTACCGAAACCCCGTAAAACATAAAAACGAAACCCCGTAAAACATAAAAACGAAACCCCGTAAAACATAAAAACGAAACCCCGTAAAACATAAAAACTAAAACCCAAATTCCTACCTCTAGTTTTATAAATTGAAGGTTGGCTTTGTGATTTCCTTTCAAGCGAGCGCCGAGTAGGTGTGGCTGTCCAAGCATTTGGTACACTCTTTGACATGTTTCCAGTTGAAAATCGTGTCTTTAGTGCGGAATCATCCCGTTTAGCAGACTGCAAGAAAGCATAACAACACTTTGAAGAGATTTCACTAAGATATACAGAATCCTTCCATAAATAGACTACTGGTTTATGCTCGGTAAAACATTCCAAATTATTGTTTTTAAAACATTCCAAATGATTCACGTCTTTAAAACATTCCAAAATGAGCCGTGATTGTAAAGAAATTATGAGACATGCAAAAAAGAGACATGTTCATAGATTACGTTTTATTTTCTTCTTCAAGGAAATGAACTACTCCTATACTCAAACTAATTTTTAACTTAAAACAAAAAAGTACACAGAGATGTAAAAATTCACTTTCTAGAAACTTCAGTCTTTCGACCCATTATTCTTAAGTGAAGCTTCTTTTAACTGTGCATGCCAAATTATTCAAATTTCAATTATTCAAATTTCAAATTTCAATTTTAACTTACGAAAACTTATTTTGTTGTTTTGAAATAATAGTAAGTAAGTAAGTAGGTCGAAGGCTATGTCGAAGGAAAACTGAAGGCTCCTTTCTCGTTAGCTGCTACCCATAAAGGGTAGGGGAGAGCGCCACTCCTTTCCCTGGTTTGATAACCACTTACCCCAGCTGAGCTGGTACTCAGTCACCGACCTCGAAAGGATGAACAGCTGAGTTGGCTGTGAGGTGAGCTAGTCCAGTCAAACACTCAGAAGGTTGCCCATCCGGGTGTTGACCCAAGTCAGCCATACTTAACTCCGGTGATCGAACAGGAACCGTGTTAAGCCACTTGGCTAAATACTGATTTCGCTCATTCTGCACTTTGAACAGAGAAACCCCACAAAAAAGAGCCTACTTATTTTACAAACAGACTGGATAGGTTCTTATCAATGTGGTGCTATTACTATTTTCAGGGTGAAGTTCTTATCAAAAGGGTCTATATTGTCTTATCCCCTAGCATTTGCTTTTGAAAAGATCAAACTGCATATTGCTGTTAACTTTTTGAAATTTGCTAGTGCACTTTTAATTGATGTTAATGCATTTATGTCAATAAGGTATGAATAAAAAACGGAAATTTTTTGAGTTAAAAATTATATGCACATAAAAACATAAAATTCCATAAGAACATATTTTGGTTCTTATCGTTGGGCACCTTTTTCTAAAAGTCAGTCTCTTATTTTTCTAAAAATTCAGGTTATTATATTTTCCTTATATTATTATTATTATTAGAATATTGTCTTAATATCATTATATTACAAAAATATTATAATAATATTATTACATTATTATAAATATTAGAATATTATCTTTATATTGTTATATTACAATAATATTATTATATTATTAATATATTATTATTAATATTAGGATCTAATATTAAGAGAGGTAAGGTCCCACCTTCCTATACAACCCTTTGTAATTCTAATCTTGCATGCACGGGAAACACTCTGCTAGAGGTGGGATCTCACTCAAGCGGAAATAAATTTTCCAAATAAAAGATGAAAGCTGAAAGGTGGGACGAAAACATCAGTTGTACGCATGCGTTTATTGAAGCCTTTTATTTAAATTTGTCTCACCTTTCAGCACAAAGCCTGAAAGCTTGGATGATTTTCAACATACAAACATGCCTGAATTGAGAAGCAAACATAGGGCAGTTTGCCGCATGTGCTCTGTCGATAGTTAGTTTTCTCCTTAGCGGCTCAGCCTGATGTTCCTCGTCAACGGCGAAGCGACAGCACATTGAATGAAGCAAGCGAAACATCAAAGAGCGAAAGTATAGGAACTTATAAGAAAGTATAAGTAGGTTTAGGAAAGTATAGGAACTATGTCTATAATTGACGAACAAACGCAGAATGAGATGTTTATTTGAGACCATGTGTTTATCAGAGGAAACACCTGTGGTAGCTACAAATACAAAATACATACTCTTGACTTGTAACCAGTTACAGATGAACCAATGTAACCTTGAACAACATTCACACTTGCAGCAACTCTGTGCTCTAAAATGAAATTTTTAACATATTTACTTCAATAATGATCTTGTGTGCAAATGAGAGCATAATGTTAAAGATACCACAAATCTTAGACAGAGTGTATGGCCCCTAATATGTTATTTAGGCCTACTAATGGCAATGGGTCATGTAACGTTTTCAAGAGGGTGAAAGGGCTCATTCTTATTGCTTGTACCCTCAAACGAATGAAAACTGAACCAGGACATACATGTTGGCAGAAAATACACCCGGGAATAACGAATTAACACAATAGCACTTACTGGGAGGTTCTTTCCACAATTGACCGGATGTTTTTGGACGATCCGGTTGCTCTTGTACACTTCTTAGAGGTTTAGCGTATGTCAGAGACTGAAAAATAAAAATGCATATAAACACAAGTGATAATCTTTGCTTCAAATGTCTTTGAAGTTTGGATGTCTTCATAAACGTTTTATGAAATTCCATGGGAAAATTGTATTTAGGTTGATAGAAAATGAAATGAAATAAATCAAAAATCTGCAGAGAAAGGGTAGCTCATAACTGGCAAAGTTAGCACCAAAAAAAAGAACATCTTTGACGAATTACTAAAAATGGTGTACTGCACGGATTATAATTACTAAAATTAATATTCATGTCAAAAGGACTAAACTAGTTTAAAACAATTTTTGGTAATTTTGGTGACTTGTCAACGTCAGCGTTTAAACATTCTTGTCGCAAGAGCGCAACCATGGCCTAGTGGTTAAGGCGCCGGACTCATGATCGAAAGGTCGTGGGTTCCAATCCCACCAAGGTCATACTTGCTGTGAAAATTTGCGGAGAGCTGCCAACTCTCTGTAATTCCAGGCAAAGGCAAAAGGAATCACGAGGTGTGATCACATCAAGAGGAAGGACCGGGGTCGACCTGTTGAGCCCCCCTGCGCCAAGCGCAGAAACCCGCACCTTGCAAGAATAGCAAATGTAGGTGCCTGAAACTGAAAGGTTATGTATAACCCGTGTCCCCTGCTGGAAACAAGTCATCTCGATACTTTCGCGGGTTAGGCACGTTAAATACCATAAGTTAAATTAGTAAATTCAATGCGAAAGAGTAAACTGCAAAAGAGTAAACATTCAACCAGAATAAACTTCGATGCAGCCAAGCTAATCATAACAAATGAAACCATAAAGTTTTGCTTTTTTATTTTTATCGAAATCCCAGACCCAAAAATATAGGACACAACCCCCAATCCAAGTCTAGTGGTAGTGCCTCACTGGGTTTCATGGGGGTCATATCTTTGGCAGGTTGGAAGAAATCATGACCTTGCAGAACCTCTGCCTCTTACATGCATGTGAAAAACGATTTGGCATGTATGGGATTTCGTCCGCAATCTCGACCACCTACAATCTCAAACATTCACTGCTTCAAGCAACAAAATTTACTTCCCTATTAGGTTCCCTTCTTTTACTTCCCTATTCAGAACCGAACATTTTGTCTTACAGAATTCTCTAGTTTATCGGTACAAAATGAATTGACACAACGATAACAAGCCCAGCATTTTGAGTTAGCATAAAGTAAAAAGCATACCTTTGATCGTTTCGGAGCTGTAGTCTTTGGCACTGCAGTCAAGATCCTCTCGGTAGGTGCACTTAAATTTCTATCTAAAAAATGCGAGTTGAACGCTTTGACAAAAAGAGAGTTCAAATCCTGTCTCACTATCTTTTTGCACGGGGGAGCAGATACAAATCAATATAATTTAAAAATTAAACTTACGCTAAAATATCTCAAATTAATATAAAGCTCTGCATTTACTTCCAGAAAATATCATGTTTTGTGTTGTTTATCAATGGGTCATATGGCTTTTGCTGGGGTTGAAAGGTAAAGTTAAAAGGAACTCTAATTTGGGTGGCAAATTTATTCTCGCTTGGGTGCCAAATTTGATAAAGGGTGCCAAATTTGTTCTCGCCTGGAGTACCATATACACGTATTAAAAAAAAAAACTTTTTATAAGAAACTCACTGGCGAAACCCACGAAAATTTAAGAAACTATTACTAGTGAATGGAAAATTGCTTCGAAACATTTGAAATTTTTAGTGAAGATTACATAACGCCTAATGATTTTAATGGAGTGGACATTATGTTAGATGATTGATTCAGTGAAGACATTTTATCTTGCACAATCGATACCCAGTTTTCGCAATGTTTTTGTTGAAAAAAAGGATGCCTGGTAAAAAAAAAACTTATTGAATTTTTTATATATAAATAAGAAAATTTTACTGGTTAAAATTGGTCAAAAATGGTCATAAATTAAGAAATTTTCACTAACTGTAGCCAGGTTTCTTATAAAAAATGTATACACTTTGGAGTGCAATTTCTTTAGAAAGTATACTCAGGTTTTTTGAGTGTTAATCGGTCCCAGCAAAAAATTAGAATACTGAGTCAACGTTTAATCGAGCATGTGAAGATTAGAAAAGACAAAACGCCACACTCTCATCGGATTCGAATACAGTAAAGGCTTCGCATTTAAAAAACCACTGGTACAAACCTCCCAGGCTCGTTTTCTCAGACGAACAATAGGAAAACAATAGAAAATATTTGTAAACAATAGGGCTGAATCTGAAAAACCAGTTTCTTAAATGCAGAGCTTTCCTGTAATAAAAATTCTGTTCGAAATTATGGAATAAATCTACAAAGTGCTGGTAAAAATTTTGGAGATTTTAAGTGAGGGAATTTAAAGAGCTTCTAAAATGTTTTGGCGGTTGCGGAGTTGATTAGGAAATTATTTTATATTTCTGAATTATTTCACTGTTTTCCTTGAGATAAATAAATCAAACCCTTAATAACATTATTTAATAAAACAACTTTAACAAGCCAAGAACTTTACCTTTGTTTGTCTTGCCATTTTTTGCACGTTTACCACGAGAATACAGAGGCTCTCTCGGAAAATTACGTTCTATAATCAAAAATAATAACTTCATCAAAAATACATTTCGTAAAGAATTAAATATGACAAGTATGTTTAAACCTATAAATCCACCTTTTCAATCTAAGGTTGTCATTACAGAAATTTGAATTGTCATTACCTGAATGAATTCTCAAAAACGGTCTAATACGGGATTCCCGCCATTTTTATTGGCTAATCGCAAATGTCCCGCAGAATGATCGCAGCCTTAAACGATAAAAGACCCGCCCGTTTAAAATTTAGATATGTTCGAAATAAAGAATCTCGAGTTCGAAGTGTTCGAAATGAAGGATATCACGTTCGAAAAAGAAAGCAAATAGCAAACTTCATTACTAATGATCTGAGGCTAAAATAATGAAAAGTACACTACAAATAGCTAAATGAATGTAGAAATTTTTATTCTCAATGAGCAATAACTGTGAAAAACTAGCTTTCAGGTAATAAAACATAAGCTCGGTCCGTACTTTAAACCTCGCGGGCTTTATATTTTCCTGTACAAAAATGAAATCGGTTAGTAAATGTATATTATACCACATACACCCAACATATACCCACTTTCTTTGGCGGTTTTCTTTTTTGATGGGTCACTTTCACACTTGCCTTCATTAGTCCAAGCTGAAACCTGAAAAGAACAAATATCCAAATGCAGCACATCGATTTCATAACCAAACAGAGATTTAGTGACTAAAACGTCAGAAAATAAATATCTTAACCAACACATAAAAAGTGAGCAAATGATAACTGTATTTGAAAATTGTAGCGAATAACAAGGGGGAATTTTGTTCAACAAAAGATTGCGGTTTCAAACATGACAATAAAATTTGTCATTTTAAAGAATATATTTCACACCTTTTTAGGAACGCAGTGAAGCAAGCCAACCAAAACGAAATCATAAAATTCTGCTTTCTTTGTTTTTTTTAATTTGATTGAGTGAAATCAGAAGTGTGAAATTCTTCAAATCGCAAATGACATTGTCATGTTTGAAACAACCAGAATTCCCTATGTTGTAGCGAAAGGGAATCTGGTCCCAAGGGAATTTTGTAAAATGAAAGATTGCTGTTTCGAACATGACAATACTATTTGCAATTTTGAAGAATAGATTTCACACCCTTTTAGGAACGCAGTGAAGCCAACCGGAACAAAATCATAAAATGTTGCATTCTTTGTTTTTTTTTAATTTGATTGAGTGCACTCAGAAGTGTGAAATTCCTCCTTCAAGTCGCAAACGACATTGTCATGTTTGAAACAACCAGAATTCCCTATGTTGTAGCGAAAGGGAATCTCATCCCCAGGGAATTTCGTAAAACGAAAGATTGCTGTTTCAAACATGAAAAAACCATTTGCGATTTGGAAGAATTGATGTTACACCTTTGAGTGCACTCACAATTATGATTAGCTTGGCTGCATTGAACGTGTAAAGTCATGGCGAAATCTATTCTTTACAGTGACAAATTACATTGTTATATTCAGAAATCAATCTTCTGTCTTACAAAATTCTCTCTTGTCGAAGCGAACAATAAAAATCTTGCAAATTAGTGTGCAAATGCATGTCGTGGCATAAATGTTAGGGATTCTGTGTTAGTTGGGTTCGTCTGAGAAACAGTAAAACTAGCATAAAGGGCTTTTTATGTTGCTATGAAGGCTCTGTGTAAACTAGTGCAAAACATTAGGTCCTACCGTTGAATTCATGGTTTTCTGTGACGTTTCTATCAGTCTATTTTCATGGAGATTTGAAGGCTGTCATAAATCGATTTCAACGAGAACAATTTTGACTATTAATAGGCTGATTATGGTTCATTGCAGATAATTTTTTCCTATTAAAATATTAAACAATTTTGATATTAAATGTGGCTGTCCTTTTGTGAGGACTCACTAAAGAACCGAAAGTATTCTGTCAATCTCTGAATGGTCTTTTCCGTACTTATTATCACAGTGTTTCAGTCCATATTAACCCGTCAACCCAACCCGTCCAACTAAAAACTCAATGCATTCTCTCTACCTCTTACTTATCATTTCTGTATCATCACTAAAGTGTTTTAGTATAATCATCACTACCCTGGGGTCCAGAACCTCTGAGAAAAAAAAAGCCTTGGACCCAAGGGTAAATCATCACCCATTCACCTGTCAAACAAAAGTAATCTTTCAATCAATCTTTGATAGATCTTTTTTCCTTACTGCAAATAAATTAAAATAGGACCAAATAGAATCAAATCTTTTGTATTGGAAAACTTTCATACTGCGATATATGGAAGATGTGCCACTCAACTACTCACTATGAATATATACTTACAGTAAATGTGTATTCAGTGTTTGGTTGCAGTCTTCTAGAAGTACATGTTCTTTCAATGCCAGTATAAATAATCTAAAAATGCACAAAAATAATGTATATGTTTGAATTTACGTTTATAACTTGTTTCCAAGATGGAGGATCAACTTAGCACTATGATCATCCTAGCGGCAGGGTGATTTGCATCCATTGTATTTTAGAGTAGCAATCAGTGCTACAGTAAAAACCCGCAAGAGCCCGCAACTACAACAACCGCAACTTTTAAGAACAAATTTCTGAAAAATGCTGTAATTTTGAAGAAACTAGAAAAAAAGATTTTAAAAGTCCATGTGAGTTAAGATAATGTAGTTTCTGCACCCTGCAAGTAGACTGACACCCTTCATTTCAGCATTTTAGAACCTTTGTAAGGCTCACCTTAGAAACGTGAGGTTCTTATATGCGGATTTTTACTGTACCTTGTGAAGGAAATCCAGAAAGACAATAAAGGTGGCTCATCCTACTATTATGATCTTTCAAACTAGCAAAACAGACTCTTGCTTTAAAACTTTCACCCGTGCAAAGACCATATAACTGAGGCCCCGTCCACACGTAGCCGGATATTTTTGAAAACGCATCTTCTTTTATCTGTTTTGGCCTTCCGTCCACACGTAGCCGGCGTTTTAGGTGACCGAAAACGCATCTTTTCGAAAACGCTCTCCAAAGT
>JAYJMH010023848.1:0-18782 GCA_036873815.1 Phacellophora camtschatica
GGGGTATTCAAACCCCTCAAAAAGGGTGAAATCATCACAATATTTAAATTTAAAAGTTGCAGCACGTTTTCCAACATCTTGAATTACCCATTTATGCAAAAAACCGATATGGGTAAACTTACCCTTTAATAATGCTGGCCTACTGTTTATTGTAAACTAATTGCTCACACAAAAAATGTGTGTACGCATCTCTTTTAACGATTTTACAAACCCATGATTTCTGGTCAAATAGACAAAACTTACCTGCTCGGAAAAACGTCAATCAATGATAACAATGAAGAGTCTCAAGAAAAGAAAAATACTCACCGAATTTGGGTAGTTCTTGTCAAAATGCTGATTTATTGCTGGATCGTTGGGAATTCTACCATAAGCTTCATTGGCACAGTTAACGATTCCCTTCAAATTAAATTTTTTTTATTATTTTTAACATTGTACTTTAAATACTACGAGCTTCGCCTATAAACCAACAAGGCTCTCCAACTGCAAAAATTAGTTTGGTAATAAATGATTGAAATTTTGACAAAATTCATCAGACGAAATTATTTTTGGTTATATGAAAATTAAATACACAAATATAGCGAAAAATACCACTGTGTACATATGATAAATTTATTTGAAGCAAAACAATTTCCAAGAAATTTCAAGCATTAAACCCGTGAAAATTAAGTTAACTGTTGAATACATGTTTTCGTGTATTTCAAGTCAAAGTAACATTTACATTCAACATAAAATTTCTTATTTTTGCATAGAAAAAACACTTTCTTTAATTAACAACTAACTAACCAAATGAGCAACAAGCAACGTACTAAGAAACCTGAAAACTTGGAGAAGCAGTTCAAAATGCCGAGGAAAGATGGATTATCTGATATAAGAAATGCTTTTCATCAAAGACTTAAAACCGACATAAAACAAACTTGCGAGTAATTGGCAGTTCTATAAGTATTCGATCATCGAACGCAATGAGTCATGGGAATAATTGCATGCCGCCATCTTTTGCGGAATTGTCTATTGACGCAAAATTGTTTATCAAGTTTGGCGCAAAGATTTAAGCGCAGAATAGTTTAAAACTTTTGCGGCGGAATTTTTATGACTATTGTTTCAATCTTTCTATTTGCCATTAAGTTGCTTTTAAGCTGATTAGCTAATGATGTTAGGATGACATCGAAACGTCGCTCAACAATTAACAAATTATCGCTAAGTTTCATTTAAATAATTGGTTTCTGAAACACAATATGCCAATAGTAAGAATGGTAATAATGTCAATCTGGATTTTGGGTAGTTACGGCAAGCACTGGTCATAAAAAGTAATTACTCACATATACCGTGTGTCCCAAAAAAAGGTAACAGCTTTGGTCAAGGCTAGCAGTGCGGGTTTCATGCAAATTTATTCAAAACAATATTTTTAATATTTCTCGGTAGTCAACTCAAAAATTGATACCTAGTTTGCTAATATTTGTGCATCGAAAGTCGAGATATTAATTCTGAAAATTCAAATTTGCCTCCAACACAAAACAAGGTCTAGATTTTCGTCTAAATTGCGTTTTTGGATCTCCTAAATCATAGACTTTCAAGAAATGAATTTAATGGTGCTTGGAAACACACTAGGACAGAGTTCCAATATTGGATTATCGTATGCGTATGCGAGCAATAGGTGAACAAGAAGAAATAATAGGTTTCGAACTACAAAGAAAGAAAAAGCAGACGTACGTCGTCAAAAGCAGTGACAAGCCTGGTCTTTGCAGACGATATTGTTGTGATACCGCATGAAATTGAAAAAGCACAAGAGCTACTGTATAAGGTTGAAATTGAGGCAAACAAAGAGTGTTTAAATGTCAATAATAAAAAGACTGAAGCAATGATATTTAACATCGTCCAACCCATTGGCCTATCACCACTAGCTGGTAGATTCATCAAAGAAATTGCCAATTTCAAGTACTTAGGAGGCTAGATGCAAAGCACCAAAAAGGATTTCAACGTTAGGAAAGCCATAGCGTGGAGCACGTGTAACAAATTGAGGATAATTTGGGCATCACAACTATCAAGAAAGCTCAAAATACGTCACTTTGTAGCCACAGTAGAGTCAGTGCTACTATATGGGAGTGAAACATAGACGTTGACCAAGAAATTAGAGCTAGCGGTCGACATAGGTGAGGTGAGGTATTTAAATCTGGTTTAAATTAAGATGGTTTAAATTAACCAAACTCCAGTGTAAGTGGAGTATTAATCTCACGGGGCTTTTGTTTTTCTTTAATAGCACGAAGGTATGCCATCCAATTAACAATTATCGCATAATTTATTGAAATCCCCCTGTAAACAAATAGTTTCAAATGGTGATAGTAATTCACATATGTAGCTTGGGCGCCTTCCTGTATCCTTGTAGTTAATTTCGCAAGTCTTTTCGCATTACTATCAAAGTGTTCAATCTGTTTTAATTTATTATCATAAAAAATATACCATTCCATAATTTAAGATCTTTCGATGAGCTACAACTTCAAATTAAATTTACATTACCATTCTGTTAACCAGGAAGTCAACGACATAAGTGATTCCTTTGTCTGCCATCAATTTGTTGTCGTCCGGTTTTCCAAGCTGATTATTTGCAGCTCCACAAATAACTTTTGCCTTAAGATTTGGAATTGTTCTCTCGTTTAGGACCTTAAAAAAAGGTCAAAAATAAGAATTAAAAAATTTGTTACAAAATTATCAAAATTCTTGAAAGCTAAATTAACAAAATAAATGGGCTAGTAAAAGCAAAAACGTTGAAAAGTCAGACAAATTGAACACAAATGTTTCTAGCAGTATAAAATACGAAAAATATCTCCACTTTTCAAAAAACAAAATTTAAATCCAAACAAATTTCCAAATAAATATATTTCTTGCAGTTTGCATATTTTCGATAAAAAACGTTGACAGTAGTGCAATAATCAAACTTGAATTTTCACAGTTAAACTGTACCTTGATCCAATGAACCTTGAGTCAAAAATACATTGAGCGTCACCAAAAGCAACATTTGTTCACGAACAAACACCGACAACCAGAAGGTTCACCGTTGATACAATAACAAACGTCATTTTGGTGTTAGAATAAAAATTTCAGAAAGATAAATTTAAATGATTAGTGAACACATGGCTTTGCTGTACAATTACCACGTAATTTGTTTGAAAAATCAGGGATTCTTTCGTCATTAAGGAGGTTTAGATCCAAAACGAGTACGAGAACGAGATTGAAAAATGCAATCCAAAAGGAGATTTAGCAAAAATAAATGGCTTTATTTGTAAACCTTATATTCTATTTTTACAACGCCAAAGGTTCTTAGTAGATTAGGCCTTCTCGCTGTTGCTATGATAAGGCCAATTTCCTATTCTTCTCGGAGTTTTCAACTTGTTCCTCCAAAACAGAGCAAAAAATAGTCAATTTCACGTTGCAGATTTGAAAAGCACAACATTTCTGATGTCCCATGGGAACAACATGTTTCATAAGTATATTTTAAAAATTTTTAATTCATTTGTTTTCCATGTCATACTCGTACTCATTCTGGATATAAACCTTCCAATTTAAATTTCAACTTCTTGAATTTTCTTGCACATCTTGAAATTGACGGTGACTCGCAGTTTTTGTAATGTTATAAAACCCAGGGATATTTTAAGAGAAGAATATCTTTCGGAATATATGTTGACATAGGATTCCATTATTTTGTTCGAGCCAAGGAAGCTTCAAGGAAGGTACAAGGGGTATTTCGTTTTGAAATATCTCTGGAAACGAGGTTAAAAACTTGCAATTACTGCGCATATTACCTCTTCGCATGAATTGAAAAACAATGCAAAACATCGAAAGATGAATATTGCATTACAATTTTAGTTGTTTAATAGTTCTTTTCGTCTTTTCGTTCTTTCCATACAGAAACATTTTAATCTTTTAATCGAATTTAAAAACATTAGCAATTAGCTCCATCAGATATCTATTAAATCTAGTATAAAAAAATTTAAATTCTAATTAACAAAAAATATTACGCAATGAAAAATCCACTGTAATCGCCATTGAAATGATCAGCAAGACCAATAGCTTCTGGAAGGTCACCAAAATTTTGTTGGAACATGGAAGCTGCTATTTGCTTAACTAATGTCAATCTAAAATCACAACATTCTTGTTTAACTCTATTCTATGTTCTCTGAAATTTTGAGTCACTAGATATCAAGTAATGATGTTTTATGTTCCAACAGGTCCCGTAAAGCAATCTACGTAGTAAAGGCTCATAACTTGGCGTTCTTTACATCTTCCAAAATTATGAGAATACGACCCACCAAATCTAAGAAACTCTCCCCCTCTCCCACATGCCCAATATTAGATTAGGGAATATTTTGCACATGCAACAGACACCCACAGTACTCCTAAGCAAATTTTGTGGTGACCTGTCAATACAATAATCTTCAAAGTCAACTGATAATAAAAGTCAACATTGAAATTGGCCATTTTGATGAAAAGATAAGACAGTTCATTGATTCCAACGAAAACTATTTATTCTTGAAATTTCGACTGTAAAAACATCAATTATCATAGCATAGCTCTATGGACCAACGGTAAGGATGATTTGGCTCAAAAGCAACCATTCAAGCATTAAATGAAAGCTTATTTGATAAATTTTCAAATTAATTTCACCAAAAATAAAATGGAATTTGGGTATGGTCAATAGATGGGGTGGCAATATTTCCCTACAAAAGTGATGCGCGTATTTTTTACTCCAATTGGCTTTATGTATCTACATTCTAATTAATGCTGATAAATATTTTGTTGTCCTGTGAAAATGACATTTTCCCTGCTGGTATCGAATTTTTTCAACAAAATCATTTTAAATACAAATTTGACCCATATCGTATTATTCACCGCAAATATTTTTTTAAAACGTTGAAAACGTTTTGGAGAAATAGCCACACAGCAAGCAGGCTGCGTGATTTTGATTCAAGATTGTAATTGATTGTGATTGTGATTCAAGAATCAAACTTACAGTTAGCTAATATTCCTCAATTCAAAAATCAACTTACATTTCCAAGTGCATTTGGTGATAATACATCACATTCCATTGATAGAGTTTCTGTATCATTCACCTCAACTTGCTGCAACTCCAGTCGACCACCATGCTAAACAGTAGATGAAAAAGTATAATTACATTAAATCCAAACCTTACCCAGAAATCGTGCCAATCTCAAAAAGTGGCATACATTTTATGAGACCAACGATATCAAAATCACGATATTTAGATATTTGAAGAAAACACTTTCAAGAAGTAGATATGCGTATTTTCCTCTTAAAAAGTTTTGAAACTTACATTTGAAAATTCCGTCCTTTCCATTCCTCCACGTTTTTATTTCAATTCTGACCAGGGTAAGAAATGTTGTCAAATTGACCAAAATGGCAAAATATCATTTGAAAATCTTCAAAATGAATACCAGATTTATTATTTTACAACACTAAATATGCTTGATATCTACACAAACAGCAACAAAGTTTGCATGTAAACTCAACTGACCTTGTCTGCAAACAATTTTTCAGTAAGCCGCAGTTGATCTTCGTTACAATCAGTCGCATGAATATGACCGACGTTTCTATCAAGAAGGCCTTCGATTATAACACGTGCTAAAATATAAATTATTTGTCGTTAGAAATTTGCAAAGTTAGAATGAATGCTGAAACCAACAAATGCTTAATTAAAAATAGAGCTATGCAGTTTTTCATTTGCACAACAGTGCTAAGAATTGGTTATGTCATATTCATCATTCAGAGATTGGCAGTACCAATCAAGTTAAAATGTACACATTTACAATAAAGCTATCATAATCAATAATGATTTTCAAAAGCATAATACATATTTTAATTTATCGTCAGACCACAGGAAGCCCAATGTTTGAATGAGTTGTTCGTGAAAAAATAATAAAATAAGATTTTTATCTTGACTCTTTGTTGTGTTTTTATTGTTCTCTTCTTTTTTTTCGTTTTTCCTCCGTTTGTCTGGCACTGGTTTTTCATTTGAGGCTTTGGCCTTGCTGTTGTTGTTGTTCAACGGTTGGCCATGCTTATAATAATCAACAAGGAGCCAAGGTTTTTTATTAGCCCAACTCAAACAGAAGTTTATCTTCGACCAGTCTCCCTCACTGCAATACATCAAAATGTTCCTCAATTCTTCAAAGTTGTGATGCAAACACAAAAATTAACAACAAACGGCTTAAAAATATCAATCAGTTTTACCACAATTTTAACTTTTCTGATGCCTGGCCCTATTACCGCGTCCAAAACAACGGTGATCCCCCGGATTTTGTAACATTACTTTAATTCAACCATTCAAAACAAAAACTTGTGGTATCGCAATGGTTTCTTCATCGTTTTGTTTTGATTTTTCCAGTGCGTTGCGAAATCCGGGGGTCACCTTTGAAATTTTTGATCAAAAATTTTTAAATTTTTAATAGTTAATAGTTTTATTAATTAGTTTTATAAATTGATAAGTTAACTAATAAACTAGACGATGCTGTTACAACCAAATGTCTTCAAGTAAAATACAAAAAATATTTTTGCTTGCAAAATAATGACAACTGGCATCTAATGCACCTGAAGGCAAAAAACTTAAAAGGCAAAGATAACATTCGCATGAGAAACACTTACTATTTCTATCAACTGAATCGCATTATAGTCAAAAAATCAAAACTAGAATTGGCCACACCCATAATTGAACAAAGTTCGCTGTATATAAACTCCCACTATTAAAAACCTTTGCATGATGTAACATAGGTGTACTAACCTACGTTGCCAGCTCCTTGCAAAACAATAGATTTGTCTTCCATTGTTCCCTTTCCCCGATAATCTAGAGCAGCTTCGATTCCACATACAATTCCTGAAATGGTTGAAAATGGCATAAATCTTAGTTTAATTACTTGCATTTAATAATGGAACTACAATCAAAAGTAAATATTGTATCATCGAAAGACAAATTAAAAATCTGACCACGGGGCATTTGATTTTGATATATTTTTGCTCCTGAAAACGCTGCCGGTTTAAGACCTCGTTTATCCATTTTCAATGAGAACATATCAAAAGGATTAAAAACGCAGTTAATATCAGCCTCACAAAAAGATGCTAACATATGAAGTCGATTCTCACACAGGAACGCTTCAAATCGTTTCATTCCTAAAAGCAGAACGCTAAAAAAGTGACATGAAAAATGAAACGGAAAGATTGTGTTCCATTTCACTCCCGTCTGAACAGCCAGAACTGGTCCACAAAACGAAACGATGCAAAATTTGCTATGATAGCATGCGTCAACTTGGCTGAGGAAACCAAGAAAACAAGATCCATAATTTCATGCGAAATTAATTGCTTCATTTACCTCTCTTTCCTCGCTGACAGCATCATCAAAGCTCAACATGTCACTGATTTCGCTCAGCAAACATATATTTCAACACAAAAGGGATATGTTGCTGAATCTGACTCAAAAAAACTTTTTTCCCTTGCGTCTTTGGGTTTTTCGTTTTTCCAGGAGAGGCAGAATCCATTTTGATAGGCTATTTTTCTGTTCCAGAAACTTGCATGAAAATGAAACGAAACGATTGGGTTCCCGTGTAAATGGGGCCTTGTTATTCATACTGAAAAAAATCCGCTTTCTAAACGATAAATTTTCACATGGTTTCATTTTGGAAGCTCTTAAATTTCTTTTTTTATATATTCATCTAAAATGTTACAATACAATACATGCTACAACCTACTATACCTTCTAATTACTATACAACTATACAACACTGCAAGGACGGTAACCACAGGGAGCAACATACAATGACTACCCCATGGTCGTAACATAAAGAAACATCCAACTTAAATTCAACTAAATATACAATTACGAGAAGCTACAAATTAAAGATTTCTACTAGTAAATACTGAGTTGTGTTTCACGTCGGATGCCAGGCGAGCATAAGCGCATGAAGCCGAGCAACGGTGACCCCGGCCGGGAGAGCAACAACGACAACAGTTGCTGCCACCACTGCTTCCCATCCAAGATCCCCACCGCGCAACGCTCTATGCTCATGCTGTAGGATCAGGGGTGCCTTCAGCACAATAAATTGATTATTCAAAATTGATAAATTCAAAAACATTGTTTATTTGGCTTAGGTTCAAGTACTTAAAATAAAGATGGATGCCGTATGACCACGTTTTGTTGCTTTTTCGTACATATTATAATCGTCTCATTATAAGTATTCCATTAATTCAACGTATTTTAAATGTCGGAAAAATCCACAAAAATAGAAAACATCTAAGTTAATGTTTCAGCTTTGAAAACATGTTTCAATCGCTTCACTGGATCATTCCCCTGATTTTATATGACCTGTCAAAGTGGGAAAACTCTTTTTTGGGTCACCCGGTACTGATTCCAGAAACTTCACAGATGGCCAATTAGACTTCTGTTGAGTCAACAATCAGCATTATATCTTCTCTAAGAAAGAGCATACTCTTATTTCACATAGTCACATTCCTTAGTATAAACAACATAGTGCCGCAGGATGCAACATGACTGCTCAAAAACATTTTCCAAACTAATTTTTTGTACGAAGTTACGTTTACTGTCTGGAGAAATAGTTCAATTTCATTCCACGTTCTTGTGAATTGTAATAGTTTTAATTGTTAATTTAATTTAACATTTCTTTAACTTTGGCATTACCTTTGCCAGTTGCAATAGAAGGGTTTCCTGATCCACCAAGTTCTTCAGATATACATGTCGTGTACCTTGTTCTCAAGTGCACATTATCAACATCAGAAACAACAACCCCAGCATCTTCAGCTGCAACTGTGGCAAATAAAAATATTAACATCAACAAAAATAATGAACAGAATCCAAAGTTTTTCTACATATTTTGTGAGGAAAATACTCTAAATATAAAAAACCAAAACATATGGCGGGTCTCCCAGAAATATTGTTCTGTTTGTTTGAAAATTTCAAAGACGCTCTGAAATGAACTGGGAATATTTTCTAAAAGCGAGTTACGAGTTTCGACAGTAAAAAATAGTGCGAGCACTAAACATTACGATCATCAATCTTTCTTGGTATTTCGAAGAAAGAACACAAACATGAATGATGTCAAACAAAACGTTTTAATTGTCATGTTTCTCGTTTGATCTCGCTGATCAACTGATATTTTGAAGCGAGAACACAATCATAAATGCTGTCAAACGGAACGCTCTAATGTCATCACGTTTCACGGAATAACCTTTACCACCCTCATGAAAGGCTTCCGTTTCTATCAAACGATCTGCATTCGACTGTACGCGCAGTGCAAATTTGCATTTTATAAATTGTACTGTGGCATGAAACGCAAGAATTCCGCTATATTACCTCACTTTTGTGCAAAAACAAAACAAGTGACAGGTTATATTTGGATTTTCAAAGTCATGTGTGGAAGAATTTCGCTAAAAAAGTAACAATTGTGACAAACATTTCATCATTAATTCTAATTTTACGTACAAAATATTTTCTAAACAATTGCTATCGTATAAAAGTCAATCTTCTGATGAATTATGTGAAAGCTCTGGTTCAACTTAAAAAATTAATATCTCAAGTTACAAGGCATTGAGAATGTCAAACAAGGTATTTTTGATTAAGTTAGCAATCAATGAGAAACAGCAAAAACATTTCGTAGCATTTTAGACAATATTTTCAATGTTAGATTCAATCAAATCCGTAGCCATTATTTGGGGACACACATAGGTCTTTCGCCAAAATGACGAAAGTAAAAGCAATTTGAAAATATTTACCATAACATCCATTAAGAGAAGAAAGAAAATCTCCATAGTCCAAAAATATTTGCTTTCTAATTCCAGGATGCGAGATATCATATTCTGGTGCTGCAATTACACCTTTTCCTCCACCAGCCCTGTGTGAAACAATGTTTCTTTAATGTGATACATTTCTTTAAGCATTTGAATAAGCAAAACAATTTCATTCATGTTTTTGATAAGACAGATAATTTTAATTTTCTCTTGGTAATTTTACACTGTAAAAACAAAATATAAAACTTTTTGCAATAAAGACTGGAAAAATTGTTACAATTTTAACGTTACAAAAAGACATAATATGACGAGTTAAGTTACAAAGCACCATGGTGTTATCAAAAGCAGAAACATTTGAAAGCATTTTACAAACTAGAGTAAGCAATATGTTTTCAAAGTCAATATTAAGTATAATTATGTATGTGCAATGATAACTTACCAGAGACCAGCCAAAGCTGATTTGACACCCATTCCATATGACAATCTAAGACCATCTCGAATGTATTCTTCCATTCTGTTATATTTCCATAGCCTAATGCCTCCACACTAACAAATAATTAAAAGATTTACATAAATAAATTTTAAACACCAATGATAGACTTTTGGATACTCTCTTTAAGTTAATTATTAAACTTTGTTTACAGCTTTTGAACAGTAACCCTTTAGCAAAAAAAGCAAGGTGCATGATTCTGGCATCTCCTTCTGGCAATTAATGCACCTCCTACCCTGAATTAGCCTGGGATTTACCTGGGATTAGCCAAATGATGAAAACCCCATATCATCCTTACCAGGGTTATGGTGAAACAGGTGGCTGTCTCCTCACTGGTTCATTGGGCAGAGATTACAGCTGAGCATCCCTAACAACCTGCTAATGAACTGAAAGTCTAGAAGGAAGGCAAGACTCCTGTCTTTGATAGCGGAAGCAGTTTGCATACCAACCAAACAGCTGAGTAACAAGGTGCCAGCTACACCTAAAGGAGCACGAGTTCAGTTTGTATCACAGTCATGAACAGACTAAATGAATTACAACCAAAACAAAAATTATATAATTCCAGGGGTGGAGGTTCTTAGGAACAATACTGCTACAGGAACCAATGCACATCCACAAGTGGGTATTGATGATGATGCTACCATAAACCAATTAGGGAGAGAGTACCTGAAAAGTGCTGGAAAAGTGCTTGCAGCAATATTAAGATTTAAGCAGCCCTTTAAATTAGCAACATTCATTCAACATTCAGACACTTGCTGCTCCGACAAATAGCAACAATGGTGTGGAGTGAGTCAAGGTTAAAGATTGCGGCTTTGAACCTGATGAAGCCGAGAGTGGAGATGTGTGAGCTGCAGAAGCACAGACAAGTGCACACGAAGGATATGATTAATTGTTACCATATTGGTATGGAGTATGACTTCTTCACAGCCTCAGCATGGAGAGACTCTTCTCGAGCAGCCACTGGAAGAATTGGAATTGTCATTAGCAGGGTGGCACTGAAGCTTCTGTTTAGTGTAGATCTCATATCAGACAGATTGTGCAAGGCCATTTCTAGGGTCATTCACATTTACGGTCCTTGTTGCATATGCACCATTCAAGGACGTTCATGATGCTGATAAAGCACATTTTTACAACCAACTTTGATTACCGATTGCAGATGTCTCACAGAACAACTGCCTGGCCATCATTGGCGATTTTAATGCTCACCTTGGACCAAAATGGAGGCAAACTGTCCGTTCAGTACACTTGGATCAGACAACAAAGTAGTAGCTGCTATGGTAAGGTTGAGTCTGAGGGCACTAAAGCAGGAAACAGTTAGGAAGAGCAAGTATGTATAGAATCTTGTATTATTGTAATAGTTTGCTGTTATTTTTTCAAAACTTATAATTTAGCAGTCCAAACTCCTCTTGGGTCACGTAGAATACGAGTATATTTAAGATTTTACTTTGACATGTAACTCTTGTATTTTAAAACTGTGGTTGGATTGGTATGATGGGATGGGATGGTTTTGTGGTTGGATTGGTATGATGGGATAGTTTTGTGGTTGGATTGGTATGGTGGGATGGTTTTGTGGTTGGATTGGTATGATGGGATGGTTTTGTGCCTGTAATGACATTCATGGGTGGTTTGGAAGTTGCAATGGCATGGTGGGCTTGTTTTGTGGTCGTAATGGTAGAATGGGATGGTTTCAAGGTTGTAGTGGTATGACAAGGTGGTTGTAGAGTGGTTTTGAACTTTGTGGTTGTGGTTGTGGAGTGAATGGGAGTATTGGTTGTAATGGTAGGTAGGTAGATTGTAATGGTAGCTTTTGTGGTTGTAATTGTAGGATGGGATGGTTTTGAGGTTGTAATGGTATGCTTAGTTGGTTGTGGAATGGTTTTGAAAGCGATATAATATAGTGGTTTTGATGAGGTGTGGAGCTCATGACAGACCCCCCAGCTACAAGAACACTATGCAGTAGAGTTCATGACCAGATTACACATACTACATGGGGAATAGGAGTACCATGATGCAATAAGCTCCTGTCTGCGATTTGTTGAACACAATAAGCAAGCAGCAGACACCTGATGTTCAAAGGAAGGAGCAGCAGTGATTATACCTCTGGGTCACTAAGACAAGAAAGGAGATGAGGGGAGCATATAAGGATTTTGCAATTAACCAGCAAGAAGGTTTCAGAGAGAAATACGAAGAAAAGAAGGAGTCATACCAAACATACTCAACCCTGGAGCAAGAAGAGTTAACTGGCAAGATCAAAGAGGCTGAGGAAGTTTCATTTCGTATTCATCATATCATATACGTAGTATAAATTTTTCTTATCAATTGCATCCAATCAATAAATATTTTTAAATAAACAAATCAAATTGCGTGGCATCTTTGTTCTTTTGAAGCAGGTTTTTTTTCATGTTTATGTTGTCATGTCATTTTTATTTATTTAAAGAAAAGTTTGTGTTTGTGCATTTGAAGAAGAATCCTATGTACATACTGCTTGTCCTCGATTTGTCCTCCACACAAAAGCACCCATCAATGCACCACTTCTTCTACCAATTTCAAGAAAAAACCCTTCGTGTTCTTTATAGTCAATTTCATCATTTTCACAAAATACTATCAAATCTTGCAAATAACTATTAGAAGTTTGGATACTTCTAGTCTTTTTGTCAAAAGCAACATAACATCTTTTACTCCCATTTTTTTTCAAAAGCTTCACAAAATCATGTGGTTTCATGTCCAATAATTTTGTTTGTTGATTTATTGTGTGGGATGATAATTCTGAAGAAAATGTTCTACTAGTTGTTGTTGTCACAAAACGTCTTGTTGATGCACAATTCAAAATTCTGCTTGCAACAGCATTCAACCTTCTTGTTGTAAATAATGCCATAGTCTTTAGTTTTTTATCAAACAGCAACCAGACAGAAAGACAGAAAGAAAACTATAAAAACAAGAAGGTGCCACACGTGCCACGTCCAAAGATAAAATGGTTGTTTGAATTTGAACACAGCACACAGTTTTAAGTTGTTGTTGTTGTGCTGTTACATTTAATTTAGCTTCATAACATGGTTTCAAATTTCCATGAAATTTCACATCAAATTTAGTGATTTTTCAAAACACCCTCTATAAAAATGTCTTATTTTTGTAAAAATAAACATCATAAATGAAAATCGTGACTTTGGAAACCGTGGTTTATTGTTTGAAATCTTCCTTGAAATCCGCAATAAGCTGGAGGACCATATTATTACTTTTTGCCACGAAATGGGAACTTTTTTACCGTAAATTTCCTATCAGGGTGTGATTTGACTGTGAATTTGATCCCTACAAGTTTCACCCCTTTTTTACGGTTTGTTAGGTAAAGAAGGGGGACATTGGGATTTTCGGTATTGCGGTTTTGACCATATTTTAGTGCAGTATTGCAAAATAATAGTGATAGTTTTATTGAAAATATTCGTATTTTATAATGTTTAAATCATAAGTTCAACAACGGTAAAGCGCTTTTTCACATTGTTTTTGCGGTATTTCGGTTAATGGCCAATTTTTCTGCGGTTTTGCGGCTTCAAGTACCCCCAGTGTCCACCTCGTAAAGGTTACGACAGAGAAATATGAGTTCATTGCATTAAATGTAAACATCGATTATCAATGTAAACGGCTAACATAACGTATGGAAATGGATGGAAATGAAAATCAACAACGCAACGAAAGAAATTTCAATTCTTTGGCTACACAGAGCTCAAATGCTCGCAAATAAATATTTGGCTTAGGATGATTTGACACGAGAGATGTTGTAAGATATTTTTTATACACTTTCAACCTTGTTTTTGATATAACAATGTCAGGAATGAATTTATAAAGATGAACATTTTTGAAATCTTCAAGTAAGTATGTAAGTATTATTTCGCAATTATTGAGGTTTACAAGTTTTTAAATATTAGACTAAAAAAATGAATAATTGTATAGTTTTAAAATACAAAGGAAAGAAATATGCAATTAATAAGAATATAAATACAATTTTTAAAAATGTCACAATACCCCTAATTAGAGTGGCAGGGATAAAATCAAAAAGATCGAAATGACCTTAATTCCTTGATGGTCCCTTTTAGATGTGTGCAATAAAGAGAAAACAAATATTGATCTTACTAAAGTTGGAAATAAAAGAGCATATGGGTAAAATTTAAGGGTTTATGCCAACCCCGCATTTATGTAAAAATATTATAAATTGAATCAGTTGTTGATAAAGATTTCCCTTTTTGATAATCACCGCACCAAGACCTAGTCTAGCCCTCATTCAAACTCCCTGCAGGCTAGACCAGGTCGCATTTGTATTAAAAATGCTTTGAAAAGGAATAATATTTTTAAAATTTGTTTTTTCCTGTCCCTTTTCCTGTGTTTTTCCTGTCCCTTTCTTAGAGCACGAGAGTCAAGAACTATTAGGACCTAAAGAAAGATTAAAGAAGATGAAATAGAAAATGACTTTCAAGAAGAAACAAAGAGATGAACACCGCTTGTGGATTTCGTATTGAATTAAAACTAGAAACAATTCAACATACAGACATACAGGAGATTTTTAAGTACGTTTTTCAGTTTTATAAATGGTACTTTTGTGTTTCGACTGCTGCTTTCTTTTCTTCCTCAGCAAAGACAGATTTATATTCAAGTTTCTGGATAATATGTACACAGCTCGAGGTCTTAATATGAAAGTAACAGTAGAAACAGTTCAACAAACTGAAGAAGCTAAGGAAAATGTTTAGTTTTGTAAATAGTACTTTTAATGTTTTGACTGCTGCTTTCTTTCTCAGCAAAATCAGATTATATTCAAGTTTTATATAGGAACATAAAGCTTTCAATCTATTATGGAAATAGAAGTAGAAACGATTCAATACACTGGAAATTCTAAGATAAGTTTTTAGTTTTTTAAACAGTATTTTTCATGTTTCGACCGCTGGTTTCTTCCTCAGCAAGGTCAGATTATATGCAAGTTTCTTGACAATACGAACACAGTTTGCGACCCTTATATGGAAGTAAAGGTAGAAAAAATTCAACAAACTGGAGATTCTAAGGAAAGCTTTTTAGTTTTGTAAACAGTACATTTTGTATTTCGACTGCACTGCTGCTTTCTTCCTCGGCAAAGACAGATTATATTTAAGTTTTGTATATGAACACAGATTATGGTCTTCATATGGAAGTAAAGGTAGAAGCAAATCAACAAACTGGAGATTCTAAGGAAAGCTGTTTAGTTTTGTAAAGAGTACTTTTTGTATTCCGACTCAGAAGATATGGTTGAAGAGGCAAACTGCCTAATCTTTGTTTTAAGCCTGTTTTCGTATCAGTTTTTCATTCTCTTTCAATAACGTCCGTGGGCCATTTTCACAAATGTTTTGAAATTTTTGAAAATGACCCACGGGCTTTACTAAAAGAAAATGATGGCAAAACATCCTTTCTAATTCTTGCTAGAAGTGCATGGGCCTGATCAATTTTAGCGATAGGCGGAATTTGTCTACTTTTTCGAATTTTGACTGTATCTTCTGTTGGTCATTAACGCTTTTCTCATTGCGTAGTCGAGCACGACTGCAAAAATACATGGCGCTAAAGTATCACCTTAATACGTACGTAGTATTGTACATGTTCTAAACTAAAGCAAGATATTAAAACAGAAACTGAAACTTTCTTCTAGAAGGATTTGAGAAAAAACAATATGATTTGTCTGGTCTCCACACACTGCTAAACAATGCGTCAATCGCTTCGGATTTGTTTATTGTATATACGGATACTTCTTACCATGATTAGTTTGTAAACTTCACCTTGGATTTGTTTTTTCGGGAAAGCGCTTCGGATTTTCTGTTTATTTTTTATAAATTTTTGTACGACAATGGAGGCACAAATTTGCGATGATCGCTTTAAGTTAATTAATATTTACAGAATTGGTTAGCGAGCCCGTATTCATCTGTAACGGTTACGTTTAGGTTCAGCAAGGAGAGAAATAAGACACATAAACTTCATTTCATTTGATTACTCATAAGACTGATGATTCTTTCTAATCTCGAGGTCTAAAACATACTAACAGGAAGATTTACTCTTAATGACATGTGATTCATTACATCACCCCCTCCCTAAAATTTAATGAGTTACTACTTCTCCAAACCGCAAAGGGGGGGTTGACATTTTGCCTCAGTCGTGCTGGGCTAACCCGTTGGGTTACACAGGATCCATACCCTCTAAGACGTCCTCCTCAGGGACACTGGAATCATCTACCAAAACTTGTGTTTCTGCAGATTCTGGTACAGCACAAAAGGAACCCCCTTGCTGGCTGGAACAACACAGGTTTTTAGAGTGCTGTGGTGAACAACTTTATCCTTACCCTCCATGGAACGTATGGTATAATTAACCCCCTGTCTGGAAGTAATCTGAAATGGCCCAATCCATCTCCCAATTTCAACCATGTTTTAGGGCGACGTAACCAAACTAAACCATCAACAGGGTGTGGGTTCCACTTCCTGGCACGCTGATCATAATATTCTCTATGGATCTACTCGAAACTAGATTTTGTTGGGCTGACTGCTTTGTGGACTGTAGAGATTTACGAATTGACTGCGAATACTCAGACTGACTACAGGGATTCGTTAAAAAAAATGTGTAAGTCTAACTCCAGAGGAGTACGAGCTGGGTGACCAAAAACTAGTACATATGGGCTAAACCCAGTGGACCAGACTTACCCACACATCCCAGTCATCCTTGTGATCTGAAAAGAAAGACGAAAGCATATCTTGGATGGTACGATTATGTCATTCAACAAGTCCATCACATTGCGGACGGTAAGCAGTAGTCCTGAACTTATGCGTTCCCATTAAAAGACAAATTTCCTGCATCAAATTACTTTCAAAGTTTCTGCCTTGATCGCTTTCGATTTTATAGTGACTTTGTAGATTTGTTTGTTATGAGTGCTGTTCAGACAGTTAAGATTGAGTTTCCCTTTACAAGTTTTCAACTTTTCGGTTCACTGCATTTAAATAATTTGTTGTTTGCAGAAAGTAATTTAAACTTAGCTAAATTGCAACTAAAAAGCATTTGTTATATCGAAAATTTTGGATCGTTTGGCCAAGACTGCAAATGTAACTAACCAATTTATTTGTATTATTGGTTTAAATAAACTCTGTACCATTTGAAGGGCATTTTAAAAGGGCGTTGCCCAACACTTCGGGCGTTCCCTAAGAGTTTGAAGGGCGTGGTCCTGAGAATTTTTCCGAGGGCTTTTCCCCCAGACCCCCATTAACTATCCCGCTCCACTCGGGTCTCAAAATCCAGCACCACCCACAATTTTCGCTGGACCCGCGCCTGCTCCATCATATGGCGCCATAGATTAACGAAATGATACGCATGCATTTAGAAAATTTCAACCTATGGGAATCTAAATTAATTTCTTTGATTCCAAGAACCCATTGCTAAAAAGCATTTGTACTGGTAATGTGGACTGGCCTACTGATGCTCTGCAATTTGATGGATGTGACAACTGGTTGCCCAGAGAATGTATAAGAATGAGCAGTGATGAAAATGAGAGACTTGCTGGCCTAACAGCAACCTGTCTTATGAATATAAGTACTGATATCTTTAATAAATCAACCATAGAACTACACAACCAGTTTAATGAGCTCAGTGATATCAGCAATGAATTTCCAAGTCTTGATTCAGCCACATGGGCACCAATTCAATCATCTAGTCCAAAATCAGAACCTAAGCAAAAATGGAAAAAGAACAAGAAAAATCCAAAGAAAAGATCAATTATCATCTTGAATGTCAACTGTCAAAGTCTTCATGCAAAAAGGGAACCATTCCATCTTATGGTAAATCGTATCAAACCCGACGTAGTGATTGGTACTGAATCTTGGCTGAAAGGAAGTGACACGGATGCCTCTGTCTTCCCAACAACAGACTATGAGATCCTAAGAAGGGACAGGAAAACAGATGCACATGGAGGTGTCTTTTTGATGACAAAGAAAGACCTGATAGCTACAAGAGAGACAGACGTTGAGACTGACTGTGAGCTGCTTTGGTGTAAAATTGAGATCCATGAGAGTAAGACTTTACATATTGGAGCTTACTATAAACCAAATGAAAATGATGAGAAGAGTGTCCTAGAGTTACAGGCATCCCTCCAAAAGCTTGGGAAAAACCACGACAATGTTATAATTGGTGGTGATTTCAATTTTCCTGGATGGGATTGGAGAAATAAACAGTTGAAGCCAAAATGCAATTACAGATTACTTCATTACAAATTTGCAGAAATCCTCAATGATCATAGCATGGAACAAGTAGTTGAGGATCCAACAAGAGAGAAAAATGTATTAGACCTGTTTGTGACCAATATTCCATCTAAAGTAAACCGAATTGAAGTAATACCAGGTGTTTCAGATCACTGTGTGCCCTTAATGGAGCTTGATGTAAGCCCCCTAAAAAGAAAACAAGCTCCAAGAAAAGTTTACCAATACAAACAAGCTGCATGGGATATGAT
>JAYJMH010023859.1:0-18781 GCA_036873815.1 Phacellophora camtschatica
TTCAGTATGTTCTGGCAAACAAGGTATCAAACTTTAAGTTGAAGTCTCTTACATCAATATCTAGCAAAAATAGAATCATCAGAAATAAAGCTGTACATGATGCATAAATTTTAATATCTTGAAGTTGCTGCGCAAACTATTAGTTCTGGGAACAAAACAGACACTATTTTTTATGAATTGGCTCACATTTTGCCCCAACAAGACTAAAAAATTAATCTTTCCAAAACGATGAAATTACACTTGCTAAACCTTCAACCCAACTGCAAAAAAGCCACAATGGCTATAAAAATAAAATAAAATAAAAACTCACCAAAGAAGTTTAATCGATGTAAGAAATTCTTATCTTTCCATGTGGTACTCATTGCTGTAGCTGATATCATGGTGATCATTTACCCAGCATCCTCCTTATAAATAAATAATACTGATAAGAAACATGTTTGATAAACAATGAATTCTAAAATTTATTCCACCTTAAAAATGTGTTGTTAAGGACTGTAAAATTACACCCATTTTTTTGCCAACATTTTCACGTTGAAAGGCACAACTGAACAAATACAGAACTTTAAACTGGGCGTAATTAGACCCTCACGGTTGAAATGTCAAATAACGATCGATGTTTAAACAGTTGCACTTGGGAGGAGCATTTAGAGTTAAGAAAAACATGTTTGGACGTTCATGAAATGTTCTTACACCTTGTTGCGCTGAACTAATTACTTTCAGCGTGCAGCTTATAATGGGTCCATAAATTATCGTTCTCGTTTTCTGTTATGAATATAGTTACCCCCGTTAGTCCCCCCCCCCCCAAATACTGTAAGTGAATTTTTAGTTTTCTTTAACTCTTGGATTCACAAACCCAAATATTGCTTCGGCTTTCTGTTGAATTCACAGACTCCAAATATGCATTCAGGGAAAAATTCCAAACACCAAATACTCGCACGGACTGCCCCCCCTCGTTATAAAAGGTCTAGGAAGTACATTTGACACGCACAAACATGCTCACAAAACAAGCACAAACCTGTAAGACATTTTAAACGGATTCATAAACCTGTATTCCCATTCTTTGTCAATAAAGTATGTGTTTCTTAGCATTTAGAGTTAAGTATGAATCGGCATAAAATGTCATGTCATTAAAGATCATGATTAAAACATGATCTTGGATTAGCACAGATGTGATTACAAATCATGTGATGTGATATGACGTGATTATAAATCACATGATGTGATTACAAATCACGATTAAACCAATATCATTCTTTTGCATTCAAGGTATTATCTTGCCTGTCTGTTTGGAACTGCAAACATGCAGATAATTTGTTAAAACTGATGCTGTCCTCTACATAAAATGTAATTGGCTTACAGAGATACGGTCTGCTAAGCCAAGTGCTTGCTTAAATGCCAAGGAGTTTCAAATAAAAGATCCCGATTTGGATTTAATCTCCCTCAAGAGGATCTTCACCGCCGATTTAAGTGTGAGTACGCATGAAAAGGCGAGCTTCGGCTAAGCCCGCAATAACATTACCAGATTTCCTGTATTTAATCATCAGAAGATAGGCTTGATTGCCTACGCGCATTCGAAAAAATAGTCAAAAGCAAATAATCACAAAAGCTTACATTTACAAACAACTACGCATGCACATACACCACGCATGCGCGTACACTACAATTCTTTAAAGTTCAAGAAAAACGCACGTCAACGTTAAATCCCATAAAAAAGAGAAAATAGCAAACATTTCTGTTTTGATAACAGTAAACAAGGGAAGTAAAACACAGTTGAAAAACCGCATATAAGAACATTCTCTCAGAAATAAAATTCACCCGGGGGGGGAGTACTACCCAATATACATGGATGGGTTTTTCTTCGAATATTGGTCTATTTCCCCCCAAAATTCTCAACAACTGGGTTCACTTTTCCCAAACATACCTAGTATACTTGGGTAAGATAATCAGATGGTATGTAATTAAAACCAAATACGAATTCATTGATTAAAGGTCGGTGGGTTTCACAAAACTCACGAGGGCAAACATTCATCAATAATTTTGAAACTCTGTTGCTTTGAAACACTGACTGAATGTTGAATTTAAATTTCAAGTCAACTTGTTCACTTCATCAAGTATCTGTACCTCTAGCAATATTTTCACAACTTTTCCGAAAACTAAGAAGCTACCAACAAAACGAATGAGACTGTAAACATGTTTACAAATAGTTGCCAACATTTTCACGTTGAAAAGCACAACTGAACAAACACAGAACTTTAAACTGCGCGTAATTAAATGACGTCAAAGAATGCTACAAAAGCAAATAAATCTTTATAAAAAACAATCATTGTAGGAATAAATATAGAAGCCGGTGAAATGAGTATTTCACAAAAAACCGACAAAGGGAGCTATTTAAAGAAAAATTAAGAAAAAAATATGCCCACAACAAAAATACAGAACAATGACGCAAAAATGATTGAAAACTCCCCCATTTGAATAAAGGCTAAAATCGGCCCGGCCGGCCAAAAAGGCTAGAATCGGTACCTGAAACCTTTCCTGCTTCTAAAATTTTTTCTAATAGATATATAAAAAGATTTGACGTAATATAAATGACCATATATGGTAACCATGAAGATGGAAAAGTGCAAGATTTGAGCACAGTAGTCTTTATCTGTCAAAATGTTCACAAACAAAGATTAAAACTGTTAAAGAAAAATTAAAGAAAAACCCAAAAGATCTAGTCACTGCAGTGAAATTTAAAATCAATAGCAATTTATGCAAATGACAAAAAGGGGTCGCCTTGCTTAGTTTAGCCTTGTGCTCTACAGGGGTCCCCTGCGCCCAGTGCAGAAACCCATACCTTGCAAAGAAGAGTAGCAAGTGTATGTGCCTGAAACAAAGTTTAATGCACATTCCCATCAATGAAATTTTGATAGAAATCCAAGAAAACAGTCCAGCTGAGCCCTTTCATGCTCGAATTAATTTCCAATTAACACGCAAATCCCATCAAAATGTTTATTTTGCAGGGGGTAGCACAAACAAATCTAATGAATTCAATAGATAAACCCATATTAAAATTTCTTAAATAAATATATAATTCTGCCTGCAGTTACCCCCTGGCAATATGACGTTTTACGTTGTTTAGTAAGGGACAAAATGACATTTCCAGGATAACATACCAGTTAATTTGTTCTTCTTAACATTAAAACTTTATAAATAGACAGCATCAATGCAATTATAATTAAAACATTTTGCGTTGGAAACTTTTCAGTTCAGTTTTCAACTACAAAAACATTAGCATCAAAAAACTGGAGGCAGTGCAAATTTAAGTTCCTATGTTATAAGCCAGCAACCACAGTAAAAACTAAGCCACTTTCGAGAAAGAGCTGACACAATTTTCCAAACTGGTTTCTGAGCTCTTTCTTTTCTTCTTATTTATAATCTAATTTGTAAGTTTTCTCAATTTCTGTAGCATCAAGAAAAGCTGATAAAGGTAGGTAATCCGTTGCGCCAAAGCATTGCATGTTTTCTCTCGTCCTGCCTCATTGTAATGTACAGGATATAGCTTAGTGCCTAATTCTGCAAAGGATCTGTGAATCTAATTTGCCAAAAGCTGACTAGTAACACACCGTTCCAAAATACACGAATTGTCAGTGCTGATTATAGAGACCATATTCCATTACGTTGTAATCATAAGGAGTCTGATTTGATAGCTAGAGACAAATTGAGCTGAGCGCATTATTCCGCCACGCTTTGTTCTCGCGGAATTCCTCAAAGCTTAGGTGTCTCTTTTAGGGAATTGTTTATTCTGTCTCGAAAGTCAGTTCCTTCATCTCTTTCGAAGTAATCGCGCAACAACGTGCATCATCTTGTGATTAGAAAAATTAGCGAAATTAGAAAATCAAACAGAGCTCTGTTCTTGCAGAAAGTGCTGTTCTCGAAATAGGCATCTACCCCAGACCGTCAGTTGATTGTTCTGCACTGTAGCCTGAAGATACGCAGCTGGGAGAAGATGGTTAGTCAAGCAACGGGACTTTGAATCAGAATTAATCAGTTTTGTCCAAACAAATTTCACGTTATGAAACGACTTTGACTCCTAGTTTAACTGGATTTAAGGATATAAGCGTTGCCTTGAGAACAGCAAACACTGCCGTTACTTGTATCTTTATTGCATCAAATACTTTCGTTTGCTGAGATGTACAAGATTTGCAGAAAAACGCTGATTTTTTGGTTGTGTGTTGCTGCATTTGTGCAAATTACATATGGCATTTTGTAAGTAAAATCTGTCCTTTTCCAACAATGTACATTCATACTTTATATACTATACATACATATATATTCATTTTTTGGCGTGGCAAAAGGGCAGCTTGTTAATAACTAATACATTTAAGCAACATGTGTATTTTGCACGTTAAAAGTACTGAAAGCCAGTTAAAATGTTACTGTATATGACTACAGATGGCACATAAAAATACTGTACTGTGTCAGGAGGATTTAAAAGCCGATAAAACGGACGAAAAAGCAAGCAGCCAAATTTGGTGCAAACAAAGGGAAAAACAGCACTGACAAAAGAACAAAATAAATCTTGCACTGAAAGTTTACTAAGTTTATTGTCGTTGAGATTATTTTATTAAGTTCTACAGCAATGAAACACAACCAATAACTAATAAACTGGTTGGGAGTAACAAATAATAACACTAAAAATTATCCGTAACTAGTAATGAATCTACTTTTATAGCTTACTATTTCAAACGCAAGCAAAAAAAAACTAAACCATAATTAGGTATCACAACAAACGAACTATTTCCCTAAAAATAATATTTCAACGATGAATACAAACTTGAAAATGTTGAAAAAGCACGCGCAGTGCTAGAACTGATCTCAAACTAATGTCTCTTGGTAAAACTATGTAACAGCTAAAGATTTTTCAAATTTACGCAGGAAAATTAATTTCTACCGAGTGACTCAAAAAAATGTTTTAACGTTTGAAAAATCACCAAAATTCGAGTGCGTTACCAATCAAGCTCATTTTTATGTCGCCATGCACAAGAAGGGCTAAATTAATTGTAGCAATGTCAAATATTTCACCAGCACATTAAAAACAATGTAATTTTGGCGGTTCAAAAGTGACCTGATTTTGATGCATGCTATAAGCTGTTATGAGAAGTACACAATTCATGTTATGGCAAGTTGCCATCATTTCATATTGTTAGGAATGTTATAAATATGATGTAAAAATATCATTTGCTGCATTAAACGCTTTAAAATATACTTTTTAAAATTAAAATACAAAGATTTTGAAAAGGATAGCTCAAAATAAGGTTTTTCAAGTTAAAATCACGCCAGCATTTATCAAAGTTGCCAAAATAACGGCAGTATTTAAAATCAACTTAGTCATCCTTACTTTAGCAGAAAAACATTTTTTTGAAATTCGTAACAAATTCAAATTTTGGTGATTTTTCAAACGTTTGAACAATTTTTGGGCCACCCTGTATTACTTTCTTTAGGATTATAAACTGATCCTCTGATTATTTTAGACTTTCGAGCGGTCTCCTCAGTGCTTAATGACTAGGGAGAGGTTATTAAGTAACGGGGAGAACGGAGCAGAGGGTAAACAGAAGGATAATGATATTTTTGAAAGTTCTTTAGCTGGGGGCATGAAAGACCAAAATCTAAAAAAGTTCCATAATTGCAATTTCAATATCATTATAATACATTCCATTTCCAAGGGAATAGGGGTACGAAAATTTATCACCTCTGTTTGCTGGGGCACAAACGTTTTAAAGGCTATTTTACTGGGGCGCAAAGCTTTTTGGGTTACTTTTCCAAAAGCTTCCACCCCCTCTTCCCAGTACTTAATGACCACTCCCCTACAGCAATAACTCCCATAAAAGCATAAAATTACCAGAGCTATCAGGCTGAAATTTAGCATCCTTGAAGGGGGGGGGGGTGTAGTCTCACATTTTTCTCTCACATTTTTTCAGTAATTTAGCCAACTTGTCTTTCTTCTATCTCCCAGCTTTGTTTTCTAAGGGTAAATAAAACCTCAGGATTGTACCAAAAATACGCTGGTGTCTATGTATTCCCTGTTACTTAAATGCGTTTCCTTTACACTTGTTGTTACACAAAGCCTTTCTGCTGAAGTGGAGACTCTTGAGCAGGCGGTGTTGTTTTTAATTCTTCTTCGTTAATTAAATTCAACATTGAAGAAACTTTGAATTCGGTTGACTAAACGTTGGTACAGAGATGTGTCACAGTCAAAAAGGTGTGTCAATCACAGTCGGTCAACAAAACCAAACATGCTTTCTACTAGTTATCATGTCATGCAGTGCAATTTTCACATATTTCGAGTATGTCGTGATAAATACTCACGTCGTACAAACAAATATATCATGCCAAGAAATATTTGCCTTTCGGTTTAACACCAGGCAACAAGAGTCTTGCACCGTTGTTGCACAGCTCAGCAATAAACACTGCAAACAAACAAACATTGTCAGCAAGAAATTAGAAATTAGAAAATGAAAACGATTACAAATGTTCTGGCCAGATATGTTTTCAAATAAGATATTTTCTCCAAGTCAAATTTTACAGAAAGTTGTCAGCAAGAAATTAATCAAGGAAAGCAACAATAATTGTTGAGAAATCTTTGATTAAATAATTCAAATTTGACCAGATATGTTCTCAAATAAAATATCATTTCCAAGCAAATAGTTATCAAAGTTTGTGAGCAAAAACAGCAACATCACAATATTAAGCAGATATGTTCTCTCTTCTTTACCGGGAGTCCCAAAAAAGGTAATAGCTTTGATCAAGGCTAGCGGTGCAAGTTTCACTCAAATTTATTTAAAGCAATTTTCAAAATAGTTCTTGGTAGTCAACTGAAAAATTGATACCCAAATCACAGGTCTAGGTCTTGGTCTAAGCTGCGATTTTGGACTTCCTAAATCATAGCCTTTTACGAAATCAATTTTATGGTGCTTGGAAACTCACTCGGAAAGAATTCAAAAAACTGAAAATTAAACGCTTTCTTAAGGATGCAGCCACTATGAAGTGCTTTCTCTTTTTTCAGCCTTTTTACCAAAATCTATCAAAATGAAACAGCTATTTTAGCTCTCAGAAAATTTAATCCCGGACAACTGATTTTCAAGATTCTTTTTGGAGTCATTGTTCAGAGGTGCTTTCAAAAACAAAGTATGTTGTCTGGAACACTGCCGTGCCGTGATTCAGAAAATTCTACAACACGATCCTTTAAGAGCGCAGGCCAAAATCAAAACCTCTGGTTTTGAGTGTGAGGGAAATTTGTACTTTAAATGTTCTCAAAAGACCAATATCAACAAATTAAATTTTTATGTTTACGTTAACTGGAAGAGATCATTTAAAAAATAATTTTTGACGGATTTGAGCGCCATTCTCAGCACTAGTCTCAATATGTTACCATTTACTTTGGGACACCGGTAAATCAAAATCGATCAAACTTTGTCAGCAGAAGATTAACCAATGGAACACCTTCTCTTTTGAAATATCCTTGATTAAACAATTATAATTATGAGCAGATATGTTCTCAAATAAGACATCTTCTCCAATACAAGATTAATAAAACTTTGTCGCCAAGAATTAATCAATGAAACAAGAACAAATGTTTGAGAAATCCTTGATGAAATACAATTTTAAAAATATGTAATTAAATTATAATTTTAACCAGATCCTCAAATTCTTCTGGAAAACAATGAACGTTGACTGGGTGGCCCAAAAAAGCGTAACGAGAGGGAAAGCTTGTAGACATGGAACTTGCCTAGCAACTGAGATGGGAAAATGGAAATGCAATCGAGCAAACGCAATTCTTTTATGCAATTCAGCTATTTATTTCCTCAGAAAAAACCGGACTGAGAAGAGATAAAAAATCCCAAACTTTCATTGCAGAGCGAATTAATCTAAAATATTTTTCAATCTTAATTTCTAAGGGGATATTCGTTGGTCAATCTGGACAAAAAACATCTCAAAAAATAGACTGGCTTTCCAAATAACTAATAACAAATAATAAATAGATAATAATTCAAAATAACTTAAATTCACTGAGTTACAGATGCATTAGGCTCACCTCCAAAGCATAAGGTTCTTATACGTGGGTTGTTAATTGAAATTAATAAATTTAAAATTTAGATAAAATTCAGTAAGTTTAGAGGCAACGTGGAGTGGTCACGTGGTTAAGGCGATGTGTTTCGAGGGCAAACTCTCTGCGAGAGCTCGGGCTCGGGACTAGCTGTCAGAACTTTTGACTACAAAACCCACAGCCAACCAAGCTGTTCATTCTTTCGAGGTCGGTTAATGACTTGAGTACCAGTTAACATTGGGGTAAGTGGTAAAAACTGACCAGGGATAAGAGTAGAGCCCATCCCTATCTGAAAGGATCGTAGCTAACAAAAGAGGAGCCTTCGGGTCGCCTTCGGGTACTTACTTAATTCTGAGAGATTTGGGGAAGATCGTTCTATTGGAATATATTACAACCATTTTCCTACATACGATTTTAACAACAAATAACTCTGATGGTTCTACGCCAAGACATCAGTGTCTGAGAAAATTTTATGTAAGAGAATAAGAATTAGCACGGAAAATGTTTTGTTTCTAGAAAAGCACACGATAACAAAAATTTAAATATTTATTTACAATGATAACAATCATCAACATTCTATCATGCAGAAGAACAAGAAATCCATTCAAAGCAAACCATTTGTCGGCTTGCATGAAATTTCCGTCTTACTTGAGAAAGAACACTCAACTGTGTGAGAGAATGAGAGACATAAGAGACTCCATGTTGGGATTGGTCATTCTAAACGGGACAAGAAAAGCTATCTTGGAATGCCAAAACCAGTTCAGTGCAAGAAGATGGAATTGCTCACACAATACGCAAGCCATTGAAGCCATCGTAAGTTTTGGTAAGTGTTCTTGTTGAACCTTGTAGGCCTACCCAGGGCTATTTCATACAATACCCCCTGGTACCTATTTGGCTGTTAAGCGATTTCATTGGCTTACGAGAAACCATAAGCATGGAAATCAAAATTTGACTGAATCTCGAGAGATTGCAAAATTCGAATATAAAAAACAAACAGCCAAAGTAGATCTCGAAAATGAATTCTTCTGAGGCATAAATTTACGAGCTCGCAAAAATTTACGCGAAATTGGAGGTAGATACCAGCGGTATTTCTCCTGAATAAAATAGCCCTGGGTACGAGGTTGGTTATCATTTGCTATTTAGGTCATTAATTATAAAAATCGTAAATTAAACTGGCTAAAAATTAGAAGTCGAGACATGAATAGACATTTGGAGTTGACTTATTGCAATCGTCGTAGTTCTCGCTACTGACAAGCTGATGGAAGCTGTCTGAAATGACATCAATAACAACAAAGAGAGGAAGAACATGGATATTATGGCGTGAGACTAAGTTGAACATGAAATGTTGAGGAAACTACTCAGCTCAGCCTGTAAGCGAGTAGCCTACGAACAGAGTGTATATCTGTCTACATACAATTTTTAAGAATATTATTTCAGTAAAAGTCTTGATGATTAATCTCTTTACGACAAAAATAATGTTTGATAATTATTGTATTTTAATTTTGACCATGTAGAAAGTAATACAAAGTCTGAAAGTTTTAATTCAAGAACAAATACTGTGAAACAAGATTTGAAGTTCCAGAAAAAAAGCGATTTGCTGCTTTTTAAAACAAACTTTACACCTTTTGAGTTATTTCTTCTAAATCCAAATAAGCAAAGAAGAAAACTTTCGCAAATGGCTTAACTGGAAAGTGTAAAATATTTTCAGTTGCAGCAGTAACTTCCTTTGTAGTCATGTTGCCTTAATTCTTTTTGTTTCTACAAAATATGCCCTTCTAAAAGTCCAATAAGAAACAGAAAACAGTTTAGAGACAAACTATTGGCGAAACACTCAAGTCTGGCCTAAAAAAAGATAAAACCTTTCATGGTCCTGACAAGCCAAGAAAGTTTAATGTTTCTTGGTTATAGTGACGTAATCGGATGATTCAGCCTCAAGAAAGAAAGATAAATCCTAAAGAAAGATAAAACCCTTCTAAAATGGCCTAAAGAAAGATAAAACCCTTCAATGTAACCTTTGAGCCAAGAAGTTTCCGTTTTTTCGTTGAGATGACGTAATTGGATAATTCAAGCGATTTAAGCGATATAGCTTTCCTATAAACTGACAGAAGAGATATATGTACAAAGTTTGCTGCTTTAAGAGATAAAATAATTAAATCACAACTTAAATGGCTTAAATGTCTTGCTGGGGAAATACTTTGGTCCCTTTTCTTATGATGAGAACTCCCGGTGTGCGCTTCCTGGCGTAAAGACATTCATGTTGATGACATCAAATCGAAAATGACGTCAGCATAGTGGGCGGAGAAACTCTTTTTGAACCGGCATGACTGAAAAAATGACGCGGTGGAGCCCAGTCCATTTCTGAATTCGTGGTGTATGACTTCCCAATTGTAATGAAAAAGCAAATGCAACAACTGAACAAACCAATTCCCAAATCTCAATCAATATCAATCTCCATTTTAATCTCTCTCTAACGGTCATTAGTCAAGTAAAGCACAAATCCTAGTTTATCCACTGAGATTTCAATCTACTTTTGCAAGTCAATCAAGCCGACAATTGAATCCTCGCTACTCATCTCGTATCATTTTAAACTACTTTTCTGAAATCTTCTCTGACATTTCATTATTTCTGCTTTGCTGCTCTGTGAAAGAACGCTTGTTTCAAGTAATATGTGGTTACTTTCGGTGTTGACTGATGTTTAAGTTTGATAAATAAAAAAATGAAGCAAATCCCGCAATCTTGTCTGAGAGCAAGCAAATCCTAACTTCCAAAGCAAAAAAATCTTATTGGCCGTTGTTTAGGCTATACTGAGAATTATGTCATGTGTGTGTATCAAATTTACATTCTCGCTCAATGGCCATTTTGTAAAACCCAGCCACAAAGCCTTGTTATCACACGAGTACGCAAATTTCAAGTCACTACACTGCACCAAGAGTCACCAATAATATGTAGGCCTACAGTTTACCCTCTTTGACTCGAACTCCAGGTTCGCTCTAACTGTTTTGCATCTCCCCTGAGAGCTTCTAGCGTTGATTTAGCTTCAGTTATCTCGAAAATTCGGTATTAAAAACTAATTTTAATTCTCCTTGAGAGTTCAAAACAACAAAGTTCAACTGTGCACATTTGCAAACTTACAAAAACTCAAATTTTTTTAAATCTGAAAATTGTTTCACGTAATCCCTAGGAAAAATCCTAATTTTAGCCACGTGAAAAGCGAAAATCCCAAAAACAATGAAAAAAGAATAACCTGTTTTCTATAATTAACATGTGACTTGAAATTAGAAAGACTAGACTGTCAAACTGGAAATTAGAAAGACTAGACTTTACGATAATTATGCTTAGCGGTTCATAGTATGCATTAAAATCAAATATTGTTCAAGGCGTTGAACTCCATTGATGTTAAGCAACTTGCTTGCGCCAAGCGCCAACTACAGTTGTACAGCAACAGTAGCTACAAGGGAAACTTTTTTAAAACAATAAACTTAAATCTTGCTCATAACATTGCGATATACGATTGGAAGAATAGATTTTGTTTGTTGTGATTTTATTAGCTTTGTTGATAGGTGTGAAAACTAGACTTTGGTGTGATAAATTGCATTGTCGTGTTCAGAGCTGCAACTTTTGTTTTTACAAAATTCTTTTTTGCCATGCTAAAACCCCGCTACCTTGAACTCTCAAATAGCGGGGAATTAAACAAATTTGAGACGAGCGAGTTTTCAAGACAACCGAAGCATAATCTTTGTGAGCCAAAAATATCACAAAATTTTAAGTTGAAGTTTTAAACTTCAAATTAGCAAATTACCGTCACCAGTACCTTACTTGATGATAAAATTTTGATTAAATACAGAAACTAACAAACGTTTATAAACTGACAAAATGTTTTAACTTTCCAAGGGCATGAAAATTATTACAATGAAATCTTTATAACACGGACATACCATAAAACTAAGAATTTGTGTAATCATTGAAATAAGCATTTGCTTATTAGTGCAGCATTACTAGGTGTAGCATAAAACAGAGTACCTAAAAATTTCTAACTTTTATTTGAACAGGTTACAAAGAAACGGCTTACCTCTACGCGATCCAATCTGCGGGAATCGCACACGACATAGCCACAGCATGCCACCGAGGTTTATTTGCAGCGTGTCGTTGCACGACCAAGAAGAAACGGCGACAACGGAAGCTCGCTAAACATGAACAAAGAAAATTGTCTTACAATGGGAACATATTTGATTGGTCCGACCATTGTTTGGATCCAGCAATCCGGTTCGGTAAGGGAAAGTCAAGGCAGGTCATGAGTAACGACCGGGTTCGTGATGTCAGAGCAATAGTCGACAAGCACAACAAAGAAGCTGGCAGACTGGTGAGAACATAATAGTCCAAATCGGTTTAGCTTATTTACATCCGATTCGGTTTGCTTGGTTGCATCTAATTAGGTTTAGTTTGTTTACAATTAATTCGGTTTGGTTTGTTTAAATCCAATTCGGTTTGGTTTGTTTACATCTAATGCGGTTTAGCTTGTTTACATCTTATTCAGTTTGGTTTGTTTACATCTAATTTGGTTTAGCTTGTTTATATCTAATTCGGTTCAGTTTGCTTACATCTATTTCAGTTTAGCTTATTTACATCCAATTCGGTTTAGCTTGATTACATCTAATTGGTTTAGTTTGTTTACATCCAATTCGATTCAGTTTGTTTACATCTAATTCGGTTTAACTTGATTACATCTAATTGGTTTAGTTTGTTTACATCTAATTCGGTTCAGTTTGTTTACATCTATTTCAGTTTAGCTTGTTTACATCCAATTCGGTTTAGCTTGATTACATCTAATTGGTTTAGTTTGTTTACATCCAATTCGGTTCAGTTTGTTTACATCTATTTCAGTTTAGCTTGTTTACATCCAATTCGGTTTGGTTTGTTAACATCTAATTCGGTTAGCTTCTTCATATCTAATCCGGTTTAGCTTGGTCACATCTAACTCAGTTTAGCTTATTTACATCGAAACACAGCACAATTGTTTGTAAAATGGCCTTCACATGGAACGGCTTCTAAGAAAAGTTATTTAGGTACCCTATAAGGTTACTAGGCAATCAGTTTTGCTACTCTTCATGATTGAGCAACGAATCGCAAAAGAGCGTTAGTTTGGGGCAGCTCAGATATGGTTATTTGAAGAGAGGCAAATATGTTTGTAATCCTACACTAATGACATCAGTGGGTTACCGAAAAGAAATCGTTCTTTTCAAGACACACGTAATTAGGCATTAAAAACAGCTATCTTGAGGCCAAAGATTAAATTAGCAAAAAAAAGACATATGAGAGATCATCGTCAAGTAATACCGAAATATTCACGCAATTAAAAGATCTTTTTGAAACAAATGAATACAACAAGTTGCGCAATAATGGGAATTAAAACGAATGCGTGCTGCATAGCTAAAGGAGTTACTTTTACCGAATTTTACATCTCGTTATGATTACCACAATGGGAACATTTTTTGTGGTTTCTCTTGTCATTGAAGCAGTGAAACTTGGGCAGATAAATTTTCTTCATGAACATCTAAAAAGAGCATCCAAAAACATTAAAATTGTGTGATTAAATTTTAACTGATGAATTTCAATTTCAAAAAGGTTTTAAACTCCAACCCATCTTCACAGGATATAAAATTTTAAGAATAATGCCACTCGCTGAAGAACAAATTAGATATGTATCCAGATTGTAAAAACGACTTTTCTTTAGTTTCTCGTGTTTCATAATCTTTACAACCACTAGAAATAACGTTGAAATTGTAGGAATATATGTAGGATCATTAGAAAGCAAAGTAAAAAAATTATGTTTGTTTTCTAGGCGCTAACATCGATGGAGCTTGGATATCAAACACACTGCAAATGTCATGGTATTTCTGGCGCTTGTCATCTAAAAACTTGCGTACGAAAGCTACCAAATTTCAGAGATATTGGCACTTTTCTCCTTGCAAAGTATGACTCTGCTGTCAAAGTGATGGCTGACAACAAAGGCCAGAAACTTTTGCCTAAAAAGCGATCCTTTCAGCATCACAAATCGACTGACTTAGTTTACACTGATGATTCACCGGATTTCTGTGATGCAAATAAGAGAAAGGGATCCCTGGGAACATCGGGAAGATTATGTATGCCAGGTGATGATAAACTAAACAGTTGCTCAATCTTATGTTGCAACAAAGGAGAGAAAAAGCAAAATCTCATTGTGGAGAGCCGTTGCAACTGTCGATTTGAATTCTGCTGTACTGTCACTTGTGAAAATTGCATCCAAAATGTGACATTGCACACTTGTAAGTAATGTAAAAAAGCAGTGTATTCAAGACAAGCCTAAAAAGGTATTGTGTTCTTATTGGGACAAAGATCGGAAAGGCGATTTCCAAGTAGACAAAGACATAAATTTCCTGTCGGTTTGACAGTTCCATTTGTTCAGTCATCCCTGAATTGCTTTCATTTGCTTGCCAGTTTCTTCAAAATTTAAAAGAAAACATTTAGTAACATGTGAAAGTGTACAGTCCACATTTTAAAATACTGTAAGCATTAATTTAACAACCCCTCTTTTCTTCCTCCCTCCCCCTCTACTCTTGCTCCTTTCATGCTATGAGGCTGGCAAAGCACCATAAAATGTTTGACTACATGTTTGGCAAGATGGATGGGAACAAACCTTGTTTCCAATGTTAGTTAAACTATCACCCAAAACAACCAGCTTTGGGGATTGTTTAACAAAGATACAAAACAAAATATTTCAAAACAAGAAATAACCCATGCTGCGGTTTTTTGAAAGAAGCACTGCTTTGTTAGGTACAAAGGTGACCTAAAAAAAGAAATTGACAAAGATCTTGGTCTACTGTCCCCAGTGTGACATTTTGTTCACCTCCTTTCAGTGAAACTGTGGTCAAGTTTTCATGCTTAAAAGTACCCTTGTGAGTAATTTGTATGTAAGTTCTGATTACTTTCAGCTGGAGTAGGCAATGTTTTTATGTTTTTAAAATGTTTTTATTGATAGAATTGGAAAAATCGAAATCAATTTTTCACTTAAATCGCTTGAATAGATTAGTTTGCAAACAGTCATACAATCTAGTTGAGCTAGTTAATGTATTATCATGTGCACTGTAGAAATGACATTAATTTTAATAATATTTAGAGTCAACATTTTAGTTTCAGCATTTTTTGTAGTATTTATGTAAACTTTAACAGTCAAATGACATGATTGTAAATAGCACCCTGCCTGGTAGAAATTGTTTTCTCTATATCTCCTCTGCAGTGACTCTTACAAATTGTTCCATCAAAGTTATGCTTTTATAATTTAATTAAAATTTCCTTTCAACTAAAACAGCTCAAACTGTCATTTGTGACATATTTGTGACACAATCACAATGACAACAAAACAAATTTTTCAGCACAAATTTAAACAAATGTTTGCTTGGAATGAGTAAGCCATAAAAAAAAAGAATTATATTGAAATACTTAGTGTGCCATATAAATGTATCCATTGCTTGATTGGCAACCACAAAATCTTGGATATATATATATATATATAATATATTGGGCCAACTGGCAATGACTAAATTTGGAGCAAAACAGAAAATGCTAGCTTGCAGGCGGATTATTAATTTTTTCTAATTCATTAGAAACTGTTTGTTCACTATGATTTCACTGTATATTTTTAATTTATATCATAAGACAGTGCCTGCAAATGAACTTCGGTTCACCATAAGCAAGTATTGCTGTCATCCAGTCAAGAATCAAGGCCCTTTCTTCATGGATATAGAGCATAAGGTTTGCCAGTGGAAAAATTGGTAACTTTTTTAATTGTTAAAATGGCAGTTGCAAGATATTTTTCTTTCAAAATCAACTATATTTTGCTTCAGGATTTAAATCCCCTTTAAAAATTTTGTGGGAGAGGTGTCCCCCCATGCTCCCACATTTTATCCACCACTGCTGATTAAGGCATTGCTTTAATTTCTGATGAAAACACAATCGATCTTTTTGCTTGTGAAACAATGGACATTACACATCTTTTTAATGAGAAACCAAGCTTGGGTTAAGAAGCAATACAACAATAGATTCTATTGAAAAATCCCAGAGATTCCATATGAAAGGTTTTTCTTATAAAAAAATATGTGTATAGATGCACATGCAATTCAATTCAACCCAATACAATGGCTATTCTGTTTTGTTATTGTGATTGCTTTATATTACTCGAAAATGACTTTGTCTATGTTTAAAAAAGATCAAAGGGTCACAAACTGCAATGTAGTCTGAAAAGTATGTAGGTAAAAAAACAAAGATCTTCAGCATGGAACAAAGTCCAAAACAATGGAAGAAGAATTGCTTATTACCAATTGGCATGGCTTAAAACTTTGGCATGGCGTAAAAAACTTTCTTCTTTGGACAGCGATCAAACCAATTCTACTCCCAATTATTGGTGTCTACATAAATTTCCCTCTAAATGATATTTGCAAATCCAAGTATCTTGCTTGCAGATGACATTTTGGGGGGAGGCCATTATCTGTGACTCAACACTTTTCACAGTTGTGGTTGCCCAGAATGAAAAGTCTGCCTTTCACAGGGAATGCGTTCCCCATGCATTCTTGATTTGTGCACCCAAGAGCAATACAAATTTTCCAACCTGGCAAGCCATGCATGGTAGACCCTGTCTGCAGTGACAACAACAACAACAAAGAATGAAAGAAATGAAAGAACAGGCATCTTATGAAGTGAGACTAAAATCACAAAAGTTACTTCAAAAAAGAAGCACCCAGAGAGCAATTACATATCAGATTGGAAAGTTTGACATGCGTTACCCATGCTAATCATTCACTCAATTTTTTATAAACAAAGGGCCCATTTTTTAAAGATGCAAATAAATTTATCCACGCAAAAAATTTTAATAAGAAAGAAATTCCCTCCAGTGCAATTAGCAAACTTTAAAATCTGACTATAAAATGAACTATATTTTGAATGATGCTCTTGTTGTTCATCTGTCGGAATTTAATAGTAATTTAATTTAGCAGTTTAGTATATAATAGGCCTAAAATATGCTTTTCCGCAGACCTTCTTTCCCTCTCATCCTGTTTTTAATATTGAGAAGGTCTCGGTTCGAACTTGCACCACTACTGCTAATACTATAAGCATAAACTAGGTACGTGTGTGTCAAAAAATGTACTAATTATTGCATGTCTTGTCTGATGATGGTGGTATAATAAAAATAAATAAAAATATAGAACGCAAAAAACTGCTTTTTGGAAGGTTTGGCCTTTTTATTTTAAATTTATTTGCAAAAATCTATTTACGGGGTTAATTAAAATATTGATCAAATTACCGTGTATTATTTCAATCAAATTAAAACAAGGTCTTGTTGCTTGCTATAACTTTACTCTGCTTTTTGCCGCCATTCTAAAATCAAAAGAAGCCTCGTTTTTAAATCTTCAAACCCCGCGTATTTTCCCGCAGACGCTCGGGTGAAAATTGACCAATAATACGTAAGCACATCACCACACATGACAAAAACATAAAAATCAGAACGGGTTTAGGCCCAACAAGTTTGAAATTTTATTTGTTTGAAAACGTGGTTTTTATCATTTGAAAATTCAAAATGAAAGTTAATATAGTTTCCTTATCTTTTCTGGTCATTTTGGTGAGTATATTTTTTAATTTATTGCTAGTTTAATGCGACAATTAGTATATTTTTACTCCTAAACTTTTATTTAGGCCCGCGCCAAATCGGCTTGGGTTGACCATCTTTTCGACGTGCAATTCTTGTCTTAAAGCTTGTTTTTTTTATTCTTTTAGTTGACAATTAAGAAGAAAGACACGCCATTAGCTTTGAAGCTTGATAGTTCTAATTATCAAGCTACATTAGGTGAGTTTTATGTTTGTTCAGGTGCAGAAATTGGATTCAGATGTGTGTGCTGTCTAGTCTTGCTAATTCAATTAATTAATTATATGCTCCACACATTGTTTTTAACATTTTCATTTTAGATATAAACGTCCCATCATTTACACACAGAGAGTGAAAAGAATGATTTTCTATAAAATGATGAATGATCACAACATAATGCTCCGATTCCAGCTGGTGTCTGCCTTATCATGCATAGAACTATAACATAAGGCTTATAATTCTATGCATCATAGACTAGATAAAGAGAATCCAAATGTGAAATGATCATGTTAAAATTAATCTAACTTTAAAAAATTATATAGCATACAATATTTATTTTATGCCATGTGAGTAAACAATGTAATAATTATAATGGGGTGGGGTGGTGAGTAAAAGATGTTCCGGGTGTCCCAATAAAAGGTAACAGCTTTGATCAAGAAGGTTCGCACTGTGAGTTTAACTAAAATTTATTCAAAATACATTTTTTAAATATTTCTAGGTATTTTGAATATATTTATGCATCAAAAGTCAAGATATTAGTTCTGAAAGTTCAAATTTGCCTCCAACCCAAAACCAGAGGACTAGATTTCCATCTAAACTGGGAGAAGTCAAATCGTGCTGCTCCACTCGGTCAACAAGTATGGCAGACAACAACAGTGATAACATGGACTTGATTGTTCGATATTGGGCTTGTGTGCATGGTCCGTGGACTATGCTGCGCCTTGTGTACATGTGAAGTGACATGTGATCACTTTGTCTGAGCTCTATCTGCGCATGCTTGAATTGAGTTGAGTTCCATCTAT
>JAYJMH010023870.1:0-18776 GCA_036873815.1 Phacellophora camtschatica
CCAAAAATTATGTTTTTAACAGTGTGTAGGGGGGCGTTTCCGAGCAAAAATAGGGCGTGGTCCCCAAAAAATTTTCCGGCGGCAGTGGGCATGACCAGCTTCGCTGGTCTGGCTTCGCCACTGCCTAGGGGGAGGGGGCATTATGTACATTTTGGTACTGGGGAAGTGGCGCCTGGAAGGGTATCAATCTTCGTGATTTTGGTAAAACGATTTTCCCGATTTGGTATTAAGAAGGGTATCGATTTTCGATATTTTGGTATTAGTAACAGTGTCGATGCTCGCAATTTTGGTATGAGGAACGGTATCAATTTTCGATATTTTGGTAGGGTATACATTTTCGCAAAATTGATCTAATGTCGGGTTGTATACATTTTCGCAAAATTGGGGTTTCCCGATTCAAATAGAAGAATATTTACCCCTGAAATGAGTTCAAAAAACGAGTGTCTTAAAAGTGGGAATTTACTGCACAAAATGCAAAAATACACAATTCAGGTATATCGAAAGGCCTAGGCAACCAACCAAGTAGGCTATTGATAAAGTACATGAAATGTTACAATTTTGTAACATGAAGACGAGGCATTGTTTATGACTCAAGAAAAACAGAGCTTTACTAGTTTATACCAGGTTGCCCCCAAAAACGTTTCGACTTGAAAAATCACAGAAATTTGAATTTGTTATAAATTTCAAAAATTAGTTTTTCTGCTAACGTGAGAAGGACCAAGTTAATTTTAGAAACCACAGTTATCTTGGTAACTTTGACCAATTATGACGTAATTTTGACTTGAAAAACCTAAATTTGAACAATGATTTTCACGACAATTAGAATTTAAATTAAAAATATATGTTTTACAGCGTTTAATGCAGCGAATGATATTTCTGCATCATAGTTCTAACATTTCTAACAATATGAAGTGATAGCAACTTGCAATAACGTGATTTACTGATTTCTCATAACAACTGATACCAAGCATAAAAACCAGGTTGCTTCTAATATGGTAAAATTAAATTGTTTTTAATGTGTTGATGAAATATTTGATTTTCCTACAGTTAAGTTAGCCCCACTTGTACATGGCAACGTAAAAATTAGCCTGATTGGTAAGCAATTCAAATTTTGATGATTTTTCAAACGTTGGAAATTTGTTTTGGGTCACCCGGGATATGTCGAAGTTATATATGTCGAAGTAATATGTGTCGAAGTTATATATAACATGGTAAGACGACGTAAATTATGTAGTCAAAAACAGTAACGTAGCCATATCGCAGACGTAACCATATCGCATTAAAGTATTCTTACATTGCAATAGTAAGCTGTATCAATATGACTGTATTAAATTCATAAAATGTCCTAGTTATACTCAGCGTTTGAACCGCCGTTAAATTCCTACAAAGCTATGCTTTCTTTTTCAAAAAGCATATAGATAGCTTTAAATTTGTACAAACTATGTCAGCAATTTATTGTACAGTTACTTGAGCTAACTGGAAACGCAAAATGTTATACAAAACCTTTACTAAAATCATTCGAGTTACTGTCGTTGGTTGGTAACACAAACGAAAGATTATCCATAGGGCCTACGGAGTCCTCTGAAGGGCAAATAGGAAGCCTCGGGTCTTTAGTAGTTGACGTCCCTTTGACTGATAGTCCTAAGCTTCGCGGTGTTTCATCGCTCGATGTGCTGGAGTGAGTTTGGCCAACTTTTCGTAACAGAACATCCCCTTTCAGCTTCGCGGCAAGATCTTTAAATTTATTGATACAATCGATACTGCTTTCGTCCATCAACGAGTCAAACACCGTAACAGGCTGTTGAAACAAAGCAGAAAAATTATTTCATTACTGACTTTGTTAAATCAAACGCGCCTTAAATAAAACTCACGTGAACGTAAGAGATGACGGCAAACTAGTAGCTAAAGGCTGCTGGCTGTTGGTACAACTAAAAAGTTAAAGATTGGTAATGGCAACATCCAGTAGAACATTTTTCATATGTCGTGCTTACCGTAAATCTTCAAATTAGCCCATTGGGGGCTAAGTAATTTAGGCCTTTTCAGGTGGGGGCTAATACGAGGGGTGGGCTTATTCGACGGGGGCCTTGTTAAAACCTGATGGGTTGCTACGCAGAAAAAGTACCAAAATGCATGTATAAATGCAAAATTTTCTTAATAAAAAGTAAAGTAACATACTTTAACGCAATTAAAATTTAGGGGTGGGGGCTTATTCGAGGGTGGGCTTATTAAAAATTATCAGCTCTAGGGCGGGGGCTTATTCGAGGGAGGGGGGCTAATTCGAGGATTTACGGCATTAACTTATGGCTCAATAGTCTAATTGCCCAATGGTCCAGCAGATAGAGCATGCCCACTTAAAAACCTCTTTTTATTTCACAGCACATTGTTGTGGTAAGATACAACGTTAGCCCACCAGCTCCATAATAATACTTGGTCCTCCGTCCCGGCGCAATAAAATATCAAATATCACAAATGTAAATTTTGGCGCCGTAAACCACTGCCCGATCGCCCCTCTTTAATTTCAAATGTACCCTGCACTATTTGAATTTTGCTTTCCGCTACAAAGAACACACAAAACATTAAAAAAAAAACCACAGAGTGTTTATTTTATGCCTAACCCCTGTCTCTCCCTATGAGCTGCTGTAGATTGGAGGATTCTAATACCTTGAAAATACCTTGAAAATGTCTCAAATAATGTGCAGATGCATAATTAAAATATATTTTTGAATGGATAATGTTAATGTACTTACGTCTGAATCAGGTTTCATGAGTAAAGAATCTGAATTGAAGATCTTCATGGATTCAGTCTAAAAATGACAATATAAATAAATAAAATATAATAGTTAATAAATGATCAACTAATTGATTAATGAATGAAATTTATAAATAAATAAAATTAAGTGTCTATTGTGTGGATTCAATTGAATCCAATTCAAAACAATGTAACCAAGCAATTAGAAAATATTCCATTGCCATGATGCTCAAAGCAGATTTTTTTGCATTCGATCCAGCCATAACAGCATGTCTACCCCGCTAAAATATAATTTATAATTTGATATTTCAACCGTTGGTTAGAGCAACAATTTCTATATTTTTCCATCGCACACATAACAAACGTGCTTAAAAAGTAAATCATGGAGCTTCTTTTCTTAACCCTCTTTCTTAACCATTATTAATCTGCAACATATTGCTTTTAAAATGTGCACTTTAAAATCAATATTACCGTAATAATTCGATTAAGCCCCGGCAGGGGGGAGGGCTTATTCAAAACTCGGCCTTTGATAGGGGCTTTTTCGAGAGGGGGGCTTATTCGAGAGAAGGGCTTATTCAAAAGTCAGCTTCCCTGAGAGCATTATCTAAAAAAAGCATGAGTATTACCTAAAAAAGTTATCTTATATGAAACTAAACATAAGTGGGTTAAGCAAAAAAGTGCGTTAAGTTTGATGTGAAAAGCACTGAGCTTGAATTCAGCTGCACGTTTATTCCGCTTTATTTAAAGCTTTTTTAAGTATTTTCGAAGTTCAGAAAAACCACGTTATGCCCATTAACAAATTTGCTTTCTTTCGCTTCAGCTTTGCAAATAACTCCTGTTAAAATGATCTTTCAGAGATTATCTTGCTTAATAACAAAATTAATATGTTTTTTCTTCATATATTTTCCACAAAAAGTTACATATGTCAAAGATATAACGATATTAGGATTTATACAATAGCGACCTGGCCCTGTGGTTATTCCAGTTATCAATAACAAATCAGATTACTACATAATCTAAAACACTGCAAATTCACGATGTGAGAAAACAATTAAAGAAATTTATGATTTAGAAAAACCAATAAAATACAATACGAAATATAACACTGGAAACTTTGCAGAAACTAATAACATTTCTGGTTTATAAAGCGCTCACTTTTACTAATGTATCCCAAATGCTTTAACAGAGCAGCGGCAAATTTTGTAACAGTAGTGAAATTAACACAACACTTTCAAAGCGATTAGTCCTCAAAAACAAAGCAAAACTCTCTCAACTTGAAAATGTAATATCCTCCGTAACTCTGCAAGGCTTCGCTTGCTTGCATTTTCCGGTTGAGATGGTTTCTTGTCTTTTTAAAGGTATAATTCCTTTGAAATTAGTGTGTCAATTTCAATATTCGAATAAGAATATCATTTTTGTAACATTTAATTATAAATATTTTATAAGTCTTTTATTTAATTTAGCTTGAAAATGATGTTAAGATGACATGGAAAGGTCGCTCATTATTTTTGTTAATATTTATAATTAAATTTCAATATTGTTACAAAATTTGCCTCTGTTCTTTAACAGTCAAAACTTTCATGACTGTAGAGGAAAAGTTACAAACGTAATCAGAAAATTGATACCAAGGCAAACATCCCTGGGGAAAAAATGATAATCTTGATCATAATTTAGTAAAATATGCCAATAAACAAAACAGCTAAATAGATGGCAATCAAGAAGCAGAGGGAGTGTGGTGTAGTGGTTAGCACTCTTGCCTCTCGCTTGAGCGACAAGAGTTCGAATCCCAGCCGTTTCTCCCGAAGTTCACTCAGCTCTCTATCCTTCCGAGATCGGTAAAATGAGTACCAACTGGCTGGGGTTTGTGGGTGGTTATGTATAACATGTGTCCCCTGCTGAAAATAATAAGTTATCTTGAGACTTTTGCAGGGTACGGTAGGCACCAAATACCATCACTCACTCAATCATCAGACCTCTCCAAGAGTTTTTCGTGCCTGCGAGCACAAAGTGTTCACAAATTTATCATGATAGTTGTTGCCGAATTCTTACTACTTGATTGTTTTAGAAAGAACACTTTTTAAATGTGCCTGCAGATCGTGGTTATAAAATGTGCCTGCGAACAGCGCTTGCGCATTTTGGCTGTGCCTGTCACTCACTCACAGTTTCCTATGATTCGTTTCACTGATTTCCTATGATTCGTTTCACTGATTCCATCCATCACGAAAGTGAAGTATTCTGGGAAAGCTTCATTTGGTAATCTTGGAAAACATTTCTAAATGTGGGGCTGCTTTTCTTGGTCCCAGACCTTGAATAAAATCCAGGTTTTCAAGGTCATAGAAAGATTTACAATCAGCAATCACGAAAATATAGAAACTTTAAAAGAAACTTGACAAAGCATACCAATGCAACCTGGTTCTTTGTCTTTTCTTCTCTGTGAACAGCATCTGCAAGGCATCATTGAAAAATGTGTAATAATAATAATAATAAAATCCAATGCAAGCAATACCGAGATATTCTGCCTTGTGGAATAATGATTTATTGTTTGATTTTAAAAACATTGGTCGATGTCAGAGAGATTGCAATCTTGGAGATCCTTTTATCTTTCATTAAAAATTAATCACGAAATGATCACACACAAATCACACTAATCACGACAAAATTAAATTAATCACAAAATAATCAGTAGTGATTATTAATATCGTACGCCATTTTTAGGAGTGATTTGCCACTCAAGCAATGCCTATTCCAATACTTCTTCCTAACCCTTTCACACAGGAAAAGGGCCATCTGACCTCTGATAAATAACGTAAAACATCACATTTTTAGGGGGTAAACTTTTAAAACAAATTCAAATATTTGTACGTGCATTCATATCTTTGGAATTAAGTTGGCTTGTAAGTGCTACCCCCTGGAAAATCAAATTTAGATTGTTTCTTTTTTCTGTATCCTTTTTGCTTTTGGCTTAAATTGCAATTCTTTTAGCATTTTTGATTTATTTCAAAAACACATATGAAAAGTCAGACGCAATGAAAACAGCAGTTTTAGTTCTAAATTAACATTTAATACAACTTTCCAGAATAAACGCCGCCAATATGTGTATGAAAGAAGTATGAAAATTGCTCGACTCAACTTTTAAATATTTGAACTTACTTACAGTCATCAGTGGCTCGCCATTAGAAATCGGGGCTTTTTGCCAACCACAAAATGGCGGCGTTATGCGGGAAGGGTCTATTCGATTTTGTTCAAAAATTCAATCGTACAATTGATAAACAATTAAAGAAACTCAATTACAACGTAGCTTAAGCAGTTATAATAAAAAATAAAATTACAAAAAAAAACTAACTGTATAATACATAAAATAATTCAAAAAAGTTTAAGTTTGAATATAAGTTTAATAAAAATAGTAAAAAAAATTGTTTCTTTATCATAAAAACGTACCAAGTAATTTTCCAATTGAGATGACACTACTCTGAAAATAAAATAAAAAGCATATTTCAACTCAATTGATTGTGTTTATGGCTTTAAGGGTTTAAGGCGGTGGATGGTGGTGCGTATGCTATACGAAATTGTTGATTATTTCTTTGCATCATGTGTTTAAAGTATCTGTTGTTGATACCCTGGATAAATAAAAGTTTGCTGGTTTTTTGCATAATATATTTTCAAATTGTTCTTAAAATTCATGTGTGTATTAATTTATCTCCGTGGTTTGTACGATGTTGTAATGCCAGCAAAGGTGAACGGTGTGAAGGTGTTGTCTTTTGTTACCAGTCTTTTAGACAATGTTTATTTTAATGATTTTGTAATGCAAACAAAGGTGAACAGTTTTAGATTTTGTAATGCCAACATAATTTTGTGAAGGTGTTGTCTTTTGTTACCAGTCTTGTAGACAATGATAGCATGGCCAGAAAACTGGACATGGAAATGCCTACTTTTTGGTATGTATTGAAACTAGCATGCCAAAAGCTTTGAAATAAAACGACATTTTCCTAAAATCTTAGTCTTGCAATCTCGGTTTCAGAGATATTTTTCAAAGGCCGGTGTTTGATCAGACAAGGTTGATGTTAGATCCTAGTCGAGATAATAACACACACCATATCATCACTAGATATATAGACGTGCCCTAAGTCTATTTCGTGCTAAATCACAAATTTTTATTTCGTACTCAATATATCGAGGCTAGCCATATCGAGGGAATGCTATGAAAGTACTCAGCGAAATAGACTGGTACAACCTGCACCTTCATGAAAAATTAATGAGATCACCGTCCCAATTATGGGACGGCGCTGTACTCTTTGATCTACATTGAGCCAATCATTGAACGTTTTATTAGAAGAGAATACAATGAAAGTATCTCAATGAAAACGAGGCTAACTCAGAGACGGAGACTGTTTTACGATTCAGATTTGGTGGTTTTCGTCAATTTGAATAAGTGATCGAAGCTGACAAAATGGCGAAAAGTTGCAGTGGTAGAAGGTTTGCATTAATTATTCATGAGGGTGTGGTTGTACAAGTCTATTTTGCTGAGTACTTTCATCGCATTCCTTCGATATGTCATTCCCTCGATATATGGAGTGCGAAATAAAAATTTGTGATTTGGCACGAACTAGACTTGGGGAAAGTCTTTAAGACATGATATGACAAATCTTATTCGATCTTAAAATGAACAAATGAAATGTACAAGTGTTATTTGTCATATATCTAGAGATGGTTTGTGTCACAATGTCTACAACAACGACCCCCTGGATGGCTCATACGTGAAATGTTTTGGCTCGATGTTTTGGCGGGATTTATGAGGCACCACCAGAATGCGAACAGAATGCATTTGAATATGGTGCCTTTTAAATGTAGTGCTACATGCCCCAAAGTACAGGCGTCAAAATATTTGTCTTTAATGGAGAAAACAATATTTTGCATGACAACCAAGCATGGTTACGTAAACGCGTTTCGTTTGTTTCTTTGTCTTTATAAACAAAGAACTGATAAAATAAAACAATGAAATACGTTTGGATGAAAATCTAATACCTGGGAAGTATCATCTCTAGCCATTTCATCCTTCTTGTCGTTCATATCTAGAAAAAAGCAAACAAATAAACAAGTTTAAACAGAAAACAAACATTAAAATTTTTCATTTTTACTTCTCTTTTTAATTTCTAAATAAAAACTGATCATACGGTTAAGTAATAACAAAAATTCGACAAAATGGACTTTATGATAGACATTTTTATTATTATTATATATTTTTCAACGATGCCTTACAGATGCTGTTCACAGAAAAGAAAAAACTATTGTCAATATTCTTTTAAAGTTTCTTTATTTTCTATATTATTATTATTATTATTGAGAACTTCACAAAATATTAAACTCTGAAACGCTTACTCAAGTTAGCTCCAATTGATATTTCGCTTGTCTGAAAAAAAGAATTCATTCAATGAAATGTAAAGAAGAGAATACCAGGTGCACCAAAAAAAAGTTTAGACGTTTGAAAAATCACCAAAATTTGATTTTGTTACGACTTTCGAAAATTTGTTTTCTAACATAAAAAGAACCATATTGATTTTCGAAACTGCCATTGTTTTGATGACATGAACAAATCATGACGCAAGAGTTCAATTTAAAAAACATGATTTTGAACTATGCTTTTCAAAAATTTTGTAATTCAAAAACTATATACTTTCATGGAGCATATGATGTTCCTGTTCTGCATCACAATTATAAAATTTGTGACCATACAAAATGATAGGAGTTTGCAATAACGTGATTTATCGATTCCTTATAACAATTTATAGCATGCATCCAAACCAGGTCACTGTTAAACTGACAAAATTACACAGTTCTTTAAAGATCTGGTGAATGAGTTGACACTGCTTCAATAAATCTAACCCTTCCGGTATTTGGCAACGCAACAATAAGCCTGATTGGTAACACAATCAAATTGTGCTGATTTTTTAAACGTCTGAGCTTTTCTTCGTCTAGCCGGTACAAAAAAAATAGCAAAACAACATTTCACGGAAAGGTTATTTGTAATTAACAGATAACTCTTCTTTAAATCTTGGCGATAGAAATTGCAATGCAGAAAATAAAGGTTGATAGCTGAACTTTGAGCAAATAGCAGGACATAAGCACCAGATAATAAACACGTGTCTCTTATATACACATTGAATGATTTCATAGGTTAAATGAGTATTCGGTAATTTACCGAAAGCAAAAAGATTTTAAATTTCCAAAAATGTGAATCAAATTTCTGAATTTTGAAACTCACCTGATTGGAATCTGAAATTTTATTGCTGCTTCTTAAGCTTCCCACGTCTACAAATTAACATTTAAAAAAATATATAAACCAAACAATAAATTTAACATTAGACTCTGTCAAAACGTTTTCAAAGTAGTAAACTTCCAGAAAATTTCAACAAAAAGATTTTTGGTAGGTCTTGTTAAGCTCAATATTTTCAAACAAATTACATTTTCATTACCAGCGCTATTTATCAATTTCGAATTTTTGTTTCCATTACAAATACTTGACAACTGGCTATCATAATAACGGTCCAAATAAACTGATTCTTCAAAATAAAACATACAGTTGATAATGTCAAAAAACAATACGGTTGGACTTCGTTAATTCTAAGAAACATCAATTTGTTCGATTTAGCAAAGTGTTAACTAAATACCGGGCGGCCAAATCCCCACGTTTGGAAAGCTGTTACGGAGGAGCATTTGTTATTATAATTACGTTTTTGCTTCACGTAAATGTAAGAGGCGTAGAGTTTGATACCTTGTTTGCAAAATCTACAAAGTAATATCTGAGCTATACTAAAGGAAAGCCAACGTTGATAGTTTGCTTCAAACCATAAACGTTGTATTTTCAACAGATTACAACAGCGGAAATCTTCTATGATTGGTTCCAAGACTATAACTCAGTGGTCACTGGGTAGACTTTGGCAAACAAGATATCAAACCATACATTGAAGCCTCATATATCATATGCAAGCAAAGACAGAATAATTAATACTAAAGGCTCCTCCACGGTAGCTCTGTAAACGTGGGGAAATTTGTTTGAGCCTCTCGGCACTATGACTAAATCAATGCTGAAAGCTCTGAGAAAATATGCAAAACAGTTGGACTTGTCCAAACAGTTTACACAAACCCACATTCTCTTTATGGCGTTGGTTCATACTTTGTAACTGTTATTTTTTCTTAAGAAGAAAAACACGTACCTAGTAGGCCTCCCAGTGAAATTTCTGTCATCTGCAAAAATTTGTAAAAGAAAACATACGTTAACCACAAATCTTTCAACATGATGTAAAACAAAGATATTTGTGATTTGTTCACTTATTTTTTTGGCCTGGTACTAAAAGCTTTATCAGAAGTAAACCATAAACAAGTGCCTAAATAGAAAGGTCGGTGTTGGATCACAGTCGAGTTCATGTCACGCACCATCTCCAGATACATGACAAATGTCATTAGTTCTTAAAATACACATTTCAAAATTAGGCTTTGGGAACGAAATGTACAACTGATATTTGTCATATATCTAGAGATGGTGTGCAAAGGTCGATAAAAAAAAACTTTTTTGTTCCATAGAGCATTCTATTTTTGGGAGAAAATATCCTGCCAATTTCCCAAAAAATTCATAGATTTCCATACATGATACCTGAAATTTTAATTTCTTTTAATTGCTAAAAAGACAGTTGCATGTACATTTTCCTTTCAAAATTGACTACATTTTGCTTCAGGATTTACTTTTCTTATTAGGTTTTAAAAAAAACTTTGTCGTTAAAATCGTCCTGGGGCAAAAATATATGGCAGCAAATTTCCTGGCAGCGGCGCTCCTGTGCTCCCATACTTTATTAACCCTTGATGGTGTGTGTAATTATCTTGTCTATGATTTTCCTTAAATGCGTTAAAAAATGCTCCAAGAATAGCTGTTTTGTGTTAGAAGCACCACGCAAAATACAAGATTTGTGATAAAAATATCGCAATAGAGCAAAAAACATTTCCATGACTGTTTTGATATTTATTTTCTAATGATATAAAAACAGTTACCAACTAAGAGGCGTATGGATTTATTTCCAATTAGCAGGAAAATTCGAGAAAAGTTACGTTTTGCAGGGCAAAATAGGTCGAAATATCTGAAGTCATCATAAAATTTTGTCCAAATTTATGTCTTGAAAATACGATATTTTATGTTGTTCATTAATGGACCATATGGTATTTCATGGGGTGAAAGGGTTCAAATATAAGGAGACAAACATTTAGATAATTATATTGAAATATTTTAGAAATTATAAATTGTTTAGTAAAAAATAAAATACATTTTTATGAGTTTCCCCTTGCAAAAAGTAGATTAATAAGCTATTCACAAATGGAACGATCTTCCATTCCAGGGATAAAAAGAAACTCACATCTCCACCAAACCATTGCGCTTCAAACGGGATCGGCTGTACTCTGAAACTCATAAGCGTTTGATCACTCTTAGATGGAGTCATTGATAAATGTTTCTTCGGGGTTGTTAGAACCGTCGAAATAAGCGGATTTGATGCTACAGTCGACACGGCTCCGCATTTATCACGTGACTGCGTTGTCAAAGAAGTACGCTGAGTTGATTCTGCTGTCGAGGGTTCGGTCTTCTTATGCCCATCTTTCGTGACATCAAGCGTTGCCTCAGCTTTGTCATCAGCTTCAGTGCTCTTGCACAAATTTTTAGTCAAGCCTGAGAGAATGCTGTTTAAATTAATTGAATCCGTGATGCTATGGCTTTCAGATTTGGCTCTCGAATTTTCAAGAAATGTCAAATCAAATTCTCCAAAATCTTTAGATTGCTTGCCATGTTCAAGTGTGTCTAACAATTGCCTCTTTAAAGGTTTCTCAGAAGATGTTACAGTAGTTGGGTGTAATCGCTTAATTGGGGTTTTTAGGCGGCCACCTTCTTGCAACACTTCAACTTGTCCCTGATCCATAGTACCTTGCTCTGCAGGGGGACACCCCCAAATTGTTAATTTGGATGGCAGCAATGCAGTAGTACTGGGTGCTGAAAAGACTGTGGATGCAACGCGACTGGCTACAAATAATAAAAAAGACGCATTAAAAAACCATTCAAAAAATTCAATGTCTCAGAATTAACAAAATGACGGGTGACCCCAAAAAGTTCCTCTTTGACATGTTGTATAAAATTGACCGATTCGAATGATTCAAACGAAGCTGCTGAGTCTAGAAAGATGATCAACCTTCCTCTGAGCATAAATTTTGATCTTTAAAAACCTTCCTCATTAAACAATTGAAAATGGGCGTTGTTTGGGTGTGGCACATAATTCATCTTTGTTTTTTTTTCAACCTTCCTCCGGTCAGTGACCGTGCGGCGTCATTGACCGTGCGGCGTCACTGACCGTGCGGCGTCACTGACCGTGCGGCGTTAGTGACCGTGCGGCGTCGGTGACGTTTTCTTGACTTTTCAAAGCTAAAACAGAAACTTGCATATTTCCTATTTTTGGGATTTTCCAATATTTAAAATAGGTCGAGCATTGGGATTTTATGAAAACAGGCAATTTTAATTAGCCATGCATAGAACAATTTGGATGACAATGCTGTGGTGCAAAAAGTGAAAAACTGGAAGTCAGGAAAAGAGAGATAACAGTATAAATTAAGAAACTGGTCGGCAGATATTATGCTTTAAAATTACTAGTAAAACATTATCAGGGGTATAGCACCAGGAAAAGAGGCAGTGTGCGCTATACCTAATCAGCACCAAAAAACACATTTATTAAAATACCAAAATAACTAATGATAAATACATATTTCATTCGCCATGGTCACCAAATCACTGCCACAAGAAACAAGATTTGCATCCGGTCCTGAACTGCTTGTTGTCATTGTAAAAGTGTTAATCGATGGCTGGCCGGTGTTTAGCATCGTTCGGCCCGCATTTACCTGGTTAAGCAAAGGTTGACCGGACTGTAGATAAGCTAAGCTGGTGTTATCTAGCGTTCCGCCTAAACTTATAATTCCAGATGTATTGGAAGAAAAAGATTGGTTTGGGCTAACTGTTGGCGAGTTAGTATTTATCAAAGTTCCGCCAATATTAACCAATGAAGATGGACAAGAAACGAAAGGCAAATTGACGTTTGTTGACAGTGAAGATCCACTGTTCACCAACTGGGCGGAGACCGGGGAAACCTGACCAAATTGTACAAGTTTAGCCGGTTGAGGAACGATATTCACAGCCACTGCTTTCGACATCAAAGATTTGTAAGCAGGCTGGATAGGCCTAAGTCGTTGCACCACCTTCCGATGTATGATTTGTGCGTTTGGTGCAATGAATGCATTCTTCCAAGCCGGAACGACAACAGCAGGCTTCGGACTTGTTCCAGTTGCGGACGGTTTGGATGCTGTGGCAAGTTGAGTTTGAAAACCAGTCCCTGGTACTGACAACAGTCTGGAATCTAAACTGCTAACCGGTATAAGAACTTGCCTGAAAACCTGATTACTTCTCGCCTGTTCTGCAGCCCGATTGAGAACGTTCGTCTTAGAACTAATGTTAACAGATTTGTTTTGCTGTGAAGTGATCTTCAATACTTTACACAAGTCCCGCTTCGCTAGCATTATCAGCTTATTGAAACTGCTCACATTTGATTGTTCATTGGACTTTTTCCCAGCTGCCTCAAAATCATATTCTAATTGAATGATACTGGGTCTATTTAATATGAGGAAACAAGCCTGCAGGTCTTTGTCGATACAGTTTTCAGATGTTATTGGGAAAAATGGCAAGCTACGAGGTTCCACGACATTGCCAACGCTAACTGTTGCATCTTCATGGGAAATGGATGCTGTGAGGTTAACTGAAGACATGTTAATAGATGATTCTTCTGTATTAGACTTCTGGGACACGGTACTCTCGCCTGCTACTGTATTTGTCATTTTTGAAGTCGGTGATGTCTCAGCAGAGAATGATAATGTATTGGCAGCAAAAACTTGATCCGCCTTTTCGGGTACTGGAATTTCGCTTGAACTAGGTTCGTTGATAGCTTTATCTCCACAATGTTCAGTTTGCAAAGTTTCCTTTGTAGATTCTAAATTCCGAATATTTTCTGTTTCTTTCTCTGTCACGCCTTGTACCATATCTAAGGTTTCTGATACATTTTGATTTGGTATTTTTTCCGATAATTCAAACCCTTTAGGTGGCAGAATTTCGATCCCCGATATTTCACTTACGGATTCCCCATTTTTGTTCTCAAACCTCCGATGTAAGAGCTTTAAAATGGATTTCATTTTCAATGTTATCGGCAAACCAGCGAGTCTTACGCGAGGATTGAACGCTAGTGACTGTGCCTTAGTCCAAGTCTTATTTGAACTTGGGTATAACTCAACATCAATTTTGTCTGGAATACTATCGAGTTCTCTAACGGATTTTTCCTCTTCGTCAGAAAGTTTTTTCAAAAATCTACAGTTTGGAGGCTTGATACGGATTTTGCGTCCTTTAACTCGCACTGTGGTTGAACCACATCTCACTAATTCGTCGAGTCTTTTCAGATATTTATTCTCTAAACCAAGAATCTTCTTTCTGAGCTCGCCATAACAAATCAAGCAATAAACCTCGTGTTGAATTCGTTTGTTCTCGCTTGGTTGCAGATTAACCGCTTTGGAAATTTGCTTCCAAGTGCGATAATAAAAATACCGAATTTGGTCCTTATTTCTCGGCTCACAATCCTTCACAGATTTACCCCTGCTTTTGGCTTTCTTGTCCATAAAAGAACAAATCTTGTCGAAGTCTTTTCCGAATTCACCAATAGCCTCAAAAAACAAATCTTTATCAGCTTTAGCCCAAGATTCCCAATGGCGTTTTTGTTTTCCTTTTGAATCAGGCTCTTCTTCTTCAATGTCTAAAGTGATGCCTTCTGCAAGTGAAAAAATAAATGTATTATAAACTGTGATTTTGAGAAACTAAAGCTAGTATTACAGACTGCTCGTTCGATCCTAAAGATACCTGCAACAAAGTAGATCATAAATTAGTAAAATAGAAACGACACAAAAAAACGCCAAATTCAATCATATGTTTGAGATTAACATTTCTCCCTGACATACAGGTTGTCTACAGAACAAACTCTGAAGAAATAAGAAGAAGACCTGTATGCTCTAAAGATTTTTGCTATAAATTTAGTATCATCAAAATTTCTGTGCAGGCTAAAGGATGACTGAGATTAGGAACATTTTACAACTAAAATCATCCATTTCTTATGAAAGATTTACCATTTGTTATGAAAGTACTGCTGGAAAGTGTTCTCAGAAACAGCTGAAAACTCCCAAAGGCATGTTTCTGATTTTTTAGTCCACATTTTAGCTTTGCAGATGTTCCACATGGTCCTCATAGCAGATGGTCCACATTTTAGGTATACAATTGTCTCTCGTTAGTTTAACTACTTAGGAAGTTCCTCTTTTAGATTATTCCCCTGTGTACAATTTAATTTTCTTAATTTATTCAGTATTCTGTTTGTGGCACTCAAACCCTTACAATCCAGAATCTTATGCTCAAAGACTTTTGGCAAATAAGATATTTGTCACATAAATAAAATTGCCTGAAGTGTTTCATGTATAAAGATTAATAAAACAGTTTAGATTGTAGCCACACAAAAATTTAGCACTAAAAGTTTTCCTTGCCATTTTATGAACAATTATGAACATTTTATGAACAATTAACAGAAAAATGTTTACTTAGTTAGGTGCAAAAATTTAAGTGCCAAAAATGATTTGCAATTGATGTGCTCCTTTTGAGTTCACATTTTAAGCACACTTTTAATCACTATTGTTTCAATCTTTCTATTTATACCATCCATTTGTTTTCAATAAGATTAGCTTGCAAATGATGTTAGGATGACATCAAAACATTGCTCAACAATTAACTTATAATCACTAAGTTTCATTTTAAAACACTAAAGAAAAATATTCTTATTTTTAATTATTAAATTAACAGTTTTAAAAAGTGCTAAAAGGTGTAAAATACATAAAACACCACAAGTATTTATTGTCTTACCATCCTCTTTCTCTTTCTCCTTTTTTTCATTTTCAGTTTTCTCTTTATGTTCACGTTCCTTTTGCTCTAGTTCTTCCTTTTTCTTCGTTAATACCAATTGTTTTTTCTTGCTCAGCCTCAGACTCTTTTTTGTTGTATTTTTTGCACCATCTTCAGCAAACTCAGCATTAAAAACAGCAACTTCTGCCATACCCAACTTAACCATCTTATTCCTTGTCTAGTCCACACAAAAATACCTAAAAATAAAAATTGCTTGTACACATTGTAATATAAAGATCTCTTTAGCTAAAATCAATCAACAATTTGTTAACATGGGGTGGTTTAACCTGTGTGCCATTTGGTTTTTTAATGCAAGCAATTATTGTGCTTGCCATCACCAGTACCAAATGCTTCACCCTTTACAATTTTGATAAAAATAACAATTTCACACTTTGAGATAATCTCATATGGGCTCCATGTGTCACCAAACTCTTTCACGTATGCTTTAAAAATAACTAACTGATTTTTTTTGCAGTAAATTTTACAGATGTTTAATTAAATACAAACTCAAAATAGGGAATCTATACATTAATGAAGACTTTTATGTTTCCAGTATTGCATGGTTAAGTTCCTAAAAATTAATGCATTACATTTTAAATTGAAGCACCACCAACAAAAAATCATTTTGATGGAGGAAAGGTCGTAAAAATGATCAGAAAAGGTATGTAACATTCAAGATTTTCTTCCAGGCCTAACTTTTTCTAACTTTTGAAAACAGTGTTTTTCTTTGTACAAATATTTTAAAAATGTATACAGTTTGTTTTCACTCAGCTTTTTTGGCACCTTTTTCTCCTTGTTTTTATTTTTGCAGACTGTGCAGACACAAAAAACTTATTCTTTTGGGCATCCCTCAGATTCTCGTTTTTGTTTTGTGCTAAAAGGAAATCAAGATCAATTAACTGGGCTGCCATGACAACAGAAGCATTAAATTAAATATGGCGGGTTTCAGGCAAACCAAAAAGCCATACTTGCTCAGCAACACAGCATCATAGCAATAGAAAGCTTGCCTTTGAAACAAGTTCTCAAAACTCTGCCGTTTTTAGAATTCTCATTCTTTTGTTTTCAAACTCTTTGAAGTTCGCAAATTTCAGAATTCAGAAGGGTTCAAAACCCCAAAAAGAAAATTCCCCAAGTTCTTTGTTATTCCGATCAAAAGGCTAGAACTAATAATATAATATAAATCTTAAGGGTTGAAGGAGGCCTCCTACGAATCCCAACAACAGCAACATCAAGCATAGTTGAAAATGTACTGTACTTGAACAAAATTTGTCATAAATTTTCAAAATCAATAACAACTGATGTTGAATTGATCACATGCAGGGTAAAATAGCACCCTTTGGGATCAATTGAAACATTTTACATAGGATTGACATAGGATTAATTTTATGTTTTAATGTAGATTATATGCATAGTTAACATCCTATTAAACTAAAAAATTTACTGAACTCCCCCTCTAATAAACCCTTTGAACTTCCCCTTTGAACTTCCCCCATAGCATTACAGCAGAGGTCTAGCATTGAAGCACACATTTCTGGCCACAATTTTAGATTATGAAATTTGCATTCTATTACAAAACAAAGACTTCCCAAGATATTCATCACTGGGTGAAAACAACTATATTTGAAGTCATTCTAAATCAGCCTTTTGTGCTAAAATTAACACAGAAAACAAATTGTCAAGAATAGTCTTCTGGCTTAATTATTGAGCCCGATTACAAACATAAGCATAAACAAATTATAGTTCATGAAATTACAAATTTTTTTCTCCCCTTCTGTTCGTTTGAGAATCATTTATGAAATAGTATTATCAGTTATGTTTCACCACTCTTTTCAAGATGATCACAAAATGAACGAGATTCCGCCATTTTCAGATTGAAATTGATCAATATCAAACAATCAATAATTTCAATTTCGATAACGTCAGATTGAAAACAATGCAAACAATAAACTCGAAAGAAGTTGCTTTAAAGTGGATAATATTTTCCCCAAAATCCGAGCCTGGCCTTGGCTGCCATTATATTCTAAACTCGATGGTAAAAATCCCCACGGTTTTTTTTAATATCATTATCTCAAGAATGAACAACGAACAAGAGTGAAGTATGTCGCGCCCTTCTCTACAAATAGTAGACTCACAAAAACCGTAACATTTAATAACAAGACTACACACAATAAAACTGCATCTTACCAAAAATAAAGCATCCTGTTTTTGTTGCATGCTTCCGAATTCTTTAAGGGAAGATTTAGTTTCAGATCTTTCTTTAAATTTCCACAACAAGTTTCGGATCTAACTCAATAAATTTCGCGGGAGACATCAGAGAAGTTGGCCTCATATTGACGAAGCCTCGATTACGAAAATACAGCGGATTTGCATGTTTATGGAATTTTTTCAAGCAGGAAATTAACGCGATTTGGCAAAATTAGAGTTAATTTGTCGAAAGTCGCATTAACACCAACAGCAGAGACGTAGGAACTGGGGGGGGGGCACTAGGGGCACGTGCCCCCTCACTTTTTTGCAAACATGGAAAAAATGAAAATTGAAAAGTGCCCTTTTTTTACTCTGATAAAATTGAAATGTGCCCCTCTATAATCACGAATTTTTTTTAAAGAGTCCCTTTTAGTCCCAAAAAATAGGTTAAAGGGCCCTTTTTCTCGAAGATTAATAAAAAACGCATTGTTCCAATTTTGAAAAAAGTTGTTACAAGAAAGTGCCTTTTCCAATGTTGAAAATATTAACAAAAGTGCCCTTACTGAATCTCAAAAAGTTAAAAGAAGAGCCCCTTAAAAGTGCCGTTAAAAACTATAGTCTGGTCAATGCGAAAATAAAGTCTTGGGCTCTTTCAGATGGAGCACGGAGAAGGCTTGATCAATTTTGTGTAGCACTTGTTAATGGTCAGAATTTCGATTTTCTAATTTCTCGAAATAGGTTGAAAAAATGTAGGGGAAGGAAAAATTTACGTTTCTTTTGGAATAA
>JAYJMH010023881.1:0-44175 GCA_036873815.1 Phacellophora camtschatica
TTCCAAATTTTTGAAATCAACAGAGATGCGCAGGCGCAAAGTGCTCTTTGGTCAGCAGGAGAAACATTTTTCCTCTACGCTGCCGAGCTTCCAAACAATTCTTCAACACACACAATCAAACGCGCAAAGCATGATCGCAAAAAGGATATTTCAAAAACAATCCACCAAACAATCATTGTTTGTTAAAAAACAATTGCCAATCTGACCACATGACCCCCTCCCCCTCTCTCCTTTGACTCACCCCGTCAGTTAAAAAGAGTGATTTCTCAGACGAAAGAATTAATTAGTAAACTGTTTACGTCATAATACGAAAGCACGGATATCCACGTTTATGTAAAACAGTTCATGTGGAGACAGTTGTGATTAATTATTAAGTTATCAGATTGCAGTGCTGTAATTTTGAAGAAAAATGCAGTGTTTTTCACGTTGTTTAAGAACACAAGGTTTATCATCAAAGAAACTAATCCCTAGATAAAACGAAATTGAATGTAAGCAGAAATAAATCCAGTTAGATTGTGATGCAGTTAGATTGTGATAATTTTAGCCTCAGTGCTTCATGCAATTTTTGTGGTTAAAGTACCGGGGTTATTAACGAGGTTACTAAGTACCGGGTTACTTAGCACTGTGGTTACTTATTACCATAGCTACTTAGTACCATAGTTACCTTGTACAGTGGTTACTTGATACCGCAGTTACTTAATGCTGCATATGGTTAATATGTAATTACTAGGCAATACTCAAATAACTGAAAATAACGCACAATGAATTTCATAATGATTTTATTAATATTTTAACCCCGAGAAGGGCCATATGACCCATAGGTAAATAACACAGAACATCATATTTTTAGGAAGTGAATATGGACAGAAATGCATGTTAACTAAGATATTTTAAGGCATGTTTATCTTTTGTATTAAGCTAGTTTGCATATGCTACCCCCTGCAAAATAAAAACTTACATAGTATTGTGCCTGTGAATCAGAAATAAATCTGGGTGTTGCGTTGAAAGGTTAACGATGCATCACAAATTAAGACTCAAATGTTTGTTACTGTGTTATCCATTTCAGTATTTCGAATCCGTATTTCCTCTTTCTTAAACAACAAATAGCGTAATTTCCGTAAAATTCACGATAAAACATTAGCTATCTGTAACGCAAAGTGTGTTACCAAATTTATTTTATTTTTGCGATGTGGTACTTCTCAAACAATTTTGCTTGTCCTGAACTTATACATTCTTCATGTGCTTCCTCTTTATTGGTGAACAAATGTTAGTTTAAAGCCAATTTACTTTTTAAATATCTACTTGAAACAAACTTAACACCTAGAAATAAAAATAAATTGAAACTGGCCTAAGAATGATATGAATAACAACTCACTGCTTGCTGCCACATCAATAATCCCTCTAAACGGTGGATGGGGTCCAATTACACAAGTGCGTGCAAGGACAAATCCAACAGCAACGCCTGACATGCATACCTAAAAGTTAATAGTGTTCAAGATACATTGATGAGATTTAAAACTTTGAGATTTGAGTCCTAATCTCGGTTAAATCATAATTTACGACACTGAAAAGCACATTTACGACACAGTTGCACATTCGTAGATCTACAAGCGGACGATATTGGCTGCCTTCTAGAGGATCTTCCAGCTGCGACAGAAGACTGAGTAGAATGGAGGAAACAAGTTAGACGGATCCCAGAAGATCTCTCGACCAGATGATGATGAAAGCATCGGTTATTTAATACAAATTGTAAAATCTTTTCAGAACTTACTGATTCGGTGAATGATAAAGTTTCAAGTTCTGGCTTTGGATGGATGAAAAGCATTATGCTGACATAAATTGGAACTAGCATGGCACCTAAAACAACAAACAAAAAATCATAAATTAAAGTCAATGACACGTTACTCGTTAGTTAAGAAAACAGAAACTAGAATATCTCCGAAAATTTACAACAACAATTTTGGTACACGCGGTACGCCATTAGGTGGACAAACGTAATTAGAATTACCGGGTAAAATTAACGGGTGAAGCGAAAAACGTTCAGACGTTTAAAAAAATACCAAAATTCGAATGTGTTACCAATCAAGCTCATAGTTAAGTTGCCATGTACGGACAGACGCAATTAGACGTAATATGCAAGCATGGCCTAGTGGTTAAGGCGCCGGGCTCATGATCGCAAGGTCATGGGTTCGAATCCCACCAATGTCATACTTGCTGTGAAAGTGCGAGGAGAGCTGCTAACTCTCTGTAATTCCAGGCAAAGGCAGAAGGGATTAAAAGGTGTAGTCACACCGAGAGGAAGGACCGGGGTCGCCCTGATGGGCCCCCTGCGCCAAGCGCAGAAACCCATACCTTGCAAGAATAGCAAGGGTATGTGCCTGAAACTGAAAGGTTATGTATAACCCGTGTCCCCTGCTGGAAACAAGTCATCCCGAGAGTTTCACGGGCTAGGCATGTTAAATACGATAGCTCACTCAACCCACTCACTCACTCACTCAGGGCTAAATTAATTGTAGCAATGTCAAATATTTCATCAGCACATAAAAATAATGTTTTGCCGGTTTAACAGCGGTTATAAGTTGCTATGAGAAATAAATAAATCACGTTAATGCAAGTTGCTATCATTTCATATTGTTACAAATGTTATAAGTGTGCTGCAAAAATATCATTTGCTGCCTTAAACGCTTTAACAATACATTTTTTCATTTAAAGTACATAGTTTTTGAAAAGTACAGCTCAAAAAGGGTTTGGCAAAAATTAACATGTCTTTCTAAAGTTAGAAGAACAAATTTTTGAAATTCGAAACAAAATCATATCATTTTGGTAACTTTTCAAACGTCTAAACATTTTTTGGGTCACCCGGCAGAACGGCATGTTTTGTAGATTCGTTTGTTATCAGATATATAAAAAACAGCTACTAGAATATTTTAGAAGCATTAAAACGACAATTTTTATAGATACGTTTGTTATTAGATAGAAACGCAGCAACTAGAATATCTTATAAGCACTTGAATGATATTATCTGTGAAGAACAAAAATAGACAATCGTGCATACGTTAACTCAATTTGTCTGTAAGTTTCAAGCTTTGGTCATCATTTACAATAAAAAATCTACTGTCAAATTCAATCATAAAAGTTAGGCCATATTGTTTACGAATGTTTATCTGTAAAACGAGAACTGAGTCAAATCAAATATTTCCAGTTTTGGTATAATAAAGTCAAACAATCAATTGTTTTACACAGTTTTCTAAGAGTAAAATAATTCTTGGTTACTGAAATTCAATCATAAAGAATTCGTCAACAATGTTCGTTGCTTTTAAATTATTTTATGCTTATTTCAAGCGTTTGTATGTAAAAGGAGTCGATTCAAATATTTCCAGTTTTTGTCTAATAAATTCAATCAATCAATTTTTTCATATAGTTTTCCAAGAGTAAAATAATTACGAACTTCGTGTCTTGACTACTGAAATTCAATCGTAAAGAATTCGTCAACACTGTTCGTAGCTTTCAAATTATTTTATACTTATTTCAGTGTTTGTATGTAAAAGGAGTCGAATCAAATATTTCCGGTTTTTGTCTAATAAATTCAATCACTTAAGTTTCTTCACATAATTTTCCAAGAGTAAAATTAATTAGTTATATACAAATGTTCTTACCTTGGCCACTGACAGCTGTTGCTCGGTCTAAAATGTCATCATAATGTAACCATGCAGCCAATATTAAACACCCGACGAGACTTCCTGCTACAACGTCTGCTGGGCTATGTACTCCAAGATATATCCTACTAAACATCACCGAAAATGACCCTTCAAAATTAAAAACAGCAAATTATGAATAATGTAAAATAATTACTACGCAACATATGCTTGACGAAGAAAGATAACATTGGTTTATATTTTTGATATTATTTTATTTCGAAAACCTATGTAATAAATATAATTTTTTTGGCAATTAGACAAAGAACACTTTCGGGGGAAAAAAGGACATGTGTCCATATGCACTGAAAAAAGAACACTTTCGGGGGGGAAAAGGACATGTGTCCATATGCACTGAAAATGATTTCTTGAAATTTTTCCCTAACAAACCATAAGTTTTGTTTTTGAATATATCTTTATAAAATCGCCAGAGTCTCAGCAAAAAAATCTTCTTAATTCAAATGAAAAAATCTCAGTGAAATATTCACTGCTGTCATGTCCATCGTAGTTTATCGTTATAATTTTTAATCAACAAGTATAATCATCAATCGTCATATGAAATCATTAGTCATTTTATGTAATCATCGATGATCACTCATGAATGATCATATGCAATAATCCATTATCCTATTACCACATGAAATCATCAATTAAATCATTTGTGGTCATCAATTATATCAATGTAATTATTATTCATAATATGTATTAATCATCAGTGATCAATGATCATTACTCAATAATCAAATGTCATAAGTAATTGTAAATTATATGTAATATCCAATCATGAATGGTCATATGTAGTAAACGATTTTCTTATATGGCATTCGCAAAAACGGCTTCTCGAACCGGCAAAGCAGTAATTTGATTGGTTCTTTATCGGTCCGTAAAAGGACAACTAATGACAAAGGAAGGGGGCTTCTTTGTTCGGGTGTAGCTGGTAAAAATGGATATTATTTTCGAATGTCATATTGAGCCTTTATTGAACGATTACTCGATGAACAAATAATCATGTGTAATCATCAATCAGTTTATGTACGATAATTATCCATTATCAATCGTCAATTATCATCTGTAACCATCAATCAAGACTAAAATATATAGTATCAAAATAAAATTCTCAACTTACAACCAACAATAAAGTAAAATAGAATAACGTATTGAATCGGTGTGAGATTGTAGTGAAGAAATGAATAGAACCAGATGTACCTACAACATAAATGAAAAACAAATAACGAAATGCCAAGTACAAACAAAATTAAAGAAAATCTAAAAAAATGGAATTATCAAATATTCAACTAACCAACAATAAAAACACAATCGTCGTGATTGGCAGTAACAACAACAATGAACTTTCCAAACTATAATTTGTTGTGCACACACAATCAAATTGCGAGAGCTCAACATTGGTAGAAAAATTAATTAAATAGAATCGCCTTAGTGAATAAATAACAGTCTTTAAAACACAATTAAAAATTCTGCACAATTAAAATGTTATATATTTGATTCTTAAATTGACTGATTAACTGAACAAAATGCATAATACATAATACAAAAACATTAAAGGTAATCAAAAATTAGAATATCATACCATGGAACGATTACAGCAAGAACAGCATGATGGCTTGGCAGTGCCCTGCAAAAAATATCAAGAAAAATGTCAAAAATATCCAAATATTCACAGATTTCTAAGAGTAGAATAAATACGAACATCGTGATAAAAGGGACAGGAATATATCGTGATGAGGGAGTGAGTGAGTGAGTTGAGTGAGTTATCGTATTTAACGTGCCTAGCCCGCGAAAGTCTCGAGATGATTTATTTCCAGCAGGGGACACGGGTTATAAATAACCTTTCAGTTTTAGGCGCATACACTTGCTATTCTCGCAAGGTGTGGGTTTCTGCGCTTAGCGCAAGGGGGCCCATCAGGGCGACCCCGGTCCTTCCTCTTGATGTGACCACACCTCGTGATTCCTTTTGCCTTTGCCTGGAATTACAGAGAGTTAGCAGCTCTCCTCACACTTTCGCAGCAAGTATGACCTTGGTGGGATTCGAACCCATGACCTTGAGGTTATGAGTCCGGCGCCTTAACCACTAGGCCATGCTTGCTGCCCCCCTAATATGTGGGTACGGGTATGTGCCAGTGCCGCCGATATGGATGGGTTTGAAGGCAGTAAATTCTCTAAACATGGACATGATTATGATTTTGCAAAAATTGTTTAATGTTGGGTTAGGTATTAAAACTTGTCCTTAACGAAACACAACACTAAACTAACGTTTGGTATAAATGAAAATTTGAACGTCAAAGATGGGTGGGTTTATAAATCCAGCACACTCCCGTTCAATCGTGGGACGCGTACCAAACCCTCCTCCCCACCTCCCCGTTCGCATTGGAAATGGTCATGGCAAAAGGCTCTCTAAAGGTTGACAGATTGTATACAGGCCAATAGAACATTTGTAAAAATGCAACAATAAAAAATCCTCTAGCTAAAAGGCTTGAACTGAAGAAAAATCCCAAATATACCTTTCATTGCCTTGTTGATTAAAACAGTTGATTTGTTGATGCGATTTACTTCAAATTTGAAAAAGAAAGGAACTATGGGAAAAAAAGAACTTTTCTGAACTCTATTTCCAAGTAGTCCAAAGAACTTAGTATAAAAGAATTTCCAAGAAAAAGAGAAAGTGAATATTATACCTGTTGGATTTTTAACGACGATTTCCTGGGCAACGGTCGTGGTGGACCAACTTTTCTTGGGGGCTTTTTAGGGACCAGTTTTCCATATTTTCCCTCATCTTTTTCATCCACCAGACTTCCAGCACTGGAACTGCAATCCGACCTGACGGAGCGATAATCTGACATGACCGATTCATCGTCTGACTTATGAACTGCAATATCATCCGACCTCAGTGACAGGTCATCCGACTTCATTGATTCGTCGTCTGTTGTATTTACATTTAAGTTTGTTTTTGAGTAAATAAAGTCTAAAGTCTCCGGGATGTGTTCGTCGGAAAGGAGACTTAGCTCGGCGTCGTGGAGTTTAGCTTGCGCACTGTCTGAACTTAAATGCATGTTCCCTGCATTATCAACCGATACACTCTTCGTGAAAACTCTCGCATCTGTGTTGAGATCTCCTGATGAACATGATGCTGATTTATGTTGTCTTGCCGGTGCAATGTGTTTTCTTCTGTTTTCTAGAGTACCAGGCAAACTATTAGCATACCCATGCACGGTTACATTAGTATACGCCACACTGTTAGGAGTCACGTGGGAGCCGAATTTACTCTTTGTACTCCTCTGCTTAATCGAAGAAATAATCGGAGAATCCATGCATTTTTCAATCTCATTATAGCCATCGTTTTCGCTGCATGTTTCGCTGTCTTTCTTTGGGTTATTGTACGGGTAGAAATAACGAGGATGGCTATACTGATTCTCTTCATGGGGCTGGTTAAACGTGTCATCCTCGTAACGGTTTTGTTCATGTGAATTGTCTCCAGTTGACCGTGGACCTTCCCCACTCCCTGTAGAAGAAACAGAGGAAATTGAAACTGTTTCTGGCCCATGCAAGGAACCATAACTAATCGATCCATTATTCACAACAGTTTGGTCAATCAGATACTGATGATCAATCACTGAATGGGAGTCCCCATTGAACGAAAAATCTGATTGGACACTGTCCGAAGAGCATTCTGATTGGTTCCTGATATCCCGTTGCCTGAATGCTTCTCTTAACGCGCGAATATCTGCGTAAATCGCACTCTGGTACATGTTTGAGTATGGATTGGATTCTGTTAGATGACTGAGTACGTCCAAATCTGTTTGTTGTGCAGCAATCGTCAGTCTCCGCGCGTAAGTCGCGGAACTGTCAAGCATGCCGCGCGAGATTTCGATTGTGACGGGCAAATCACGCGAAAATGAGATTGCAAATTTGAGACCGCCAATAACGCTCGTTGCAAAAACGACATCTGTGGTTTGTAGTTTCATTAACTTTACAATGCCCATCTGCGGTCCATATGGTGGATTTTTTTCATGTGACGCCAAAAATGTTATCCACATTGGCAATGTTCTGTCCGCAAGCTGCCTGATAAAATACGATCGTCCATGATCGCCGGGCAACGGACAAGGCGCAAAATTTCCAACAACTTTGAGTGGAAGGATAACATTTCTTATTTTATCTTCCACAAGCTCTACAGAAATCCCCACAGCCTCGTCGTTTCGATTCCTGCTTATTGATTTGACAATCAGCCATCTTCCTGAGGGGATTTTTATCCTTCCTGCAGATATTTTCTCGTGAACGATAACGCATTTTGGAAGTGGGGTTGCATTGCAAAGGTCTTTGACAGTCTTATAAATCTTCTCTCTGTCTGGTACAGTCACCTTCACCTTGTACGGAGAATTGAGCGGAATAAAAATATCTTCTCCACGGCCATTTAGCTCGACAGCACAGATTTGCTCGATTTTTTGCTGCCCGTGTATCGTCAACACCGTTCCGCTGGCCAAACTGTCATCCTCCGTGAACATAAAACCTTCGATGACTCGCACGATTTGAGGCAGCTTGAAATTATCCAAAACATAAGATAACTTATATTCAGCAGGATCCCACAAAATCTCAGATTCTTCTGAGAGACTCTCCTCGCCTCTTGCATCAATTTTTGCCGTCGCGTCCATGATAAATTGCTGTTTCCTTCTTCTTAGGCTGCGGTTTAACGCTCGGTTATATGGATACATAACCAAATCACGTTCTGGAATAATAAAACTTCCTTGTTTTGTGCTTCATGAAATTGGATATCGATCTGTTACGAAAGAGCAAGCACATTAATTTGCATGCAAATCACCATTCTCCGAGCATATACAAACATCCTGTTGTGTTTTTATTTCCTCCAAAATCACACAAACGCTCGCTCACCCTCTGCTGTCAGTTCATTATCTTATTATTAAAAACTAATCAAGCCTTTCATATGATAATATTGCACTTTCATAGCCAACAAGGATTTTCTCTTTTGTTTCTGTCTTCAGCCAGGGGGTACGGTAGATGAAATAGTTTGCATAAATTGAGGTTCTTGGAGTTTATGTGGGCCTACCACGTTGAATACATCAGCTAAATTTTTCAACAATCGTTATTTGTGAATGAAATTTGCCGCATTGTTCATTGAGGTTTTTAAATGAGAAAGAATGCTTAACATTCTTTAAATTTCATTTTAATTCATGCTATATTTCGTGCTAAGTGCTTCGTTTAATTCGTGCTTCGTTCATTGACTGTACTTCCTTCATTCAAATGACAGAAAAAGAATTACTGTACATGTAATCGTGTGTAATGGCCTTCGCCCAGATCGTTCAATGTAGGGTCTGCTCGTGCGTTATATCATTATCATTTTTATTCAAGAATGCAAAATGTTTACAGATAAATTGACATAATGCAGTACGTCAAATGGCCTAAATTTGTCAAATGTAAAGAACAATGTTTTACCTCTACTTCCTCGATTTCTTTCGCTTCTTTGAGAAACATAATCTTATCAAAACATATTTGTAAAGTCAAATAAAAAAATGTTATTAAAAGACATGCGGTTCATGTCGTGAAAAATGTTCTAAAAACTGATCGCAATCTTCCTGCCAGAAACTTAACAACAAATTTCAACTACAAAGGGTTGTCTATATTCTATGTATTCTTAGAACTGTTATCATTTATTTAATTTGAATGTTATCTGCAAAAGCTAATTGAATTTAAAAAATTTATCAAATGTCAACAATCATTGGTATTTACACAATTGCATAATGCAACCAACCAACATTAAACAGCATTTAGGTCATCATTTAGGTCTCTGGCAACATGCATCAAATTTTGGGTTACCTAACTATTAAGTCCCACTTGCCTAGATAGTCTTAATTGCAATTATGACATTGATGCAATTCATGATTGCGCTGAAAATGCTGGCAAGGGAATTTTTATCGAAATTCCTTGGGTTCGATTTTCGAATCCTGAAGAATTCTATACTTATGGGGGCTCGAAAATAAAAGGCACTTAGAAGGATGGCGGGGGGGGGGGGAATCTTGTTCATAGAACAATAGAGAACAAAGATATGCAGACAAGGAGAACTGAAACTGAGAATAAAACGAACGGAGACTGAAACTGTCGTATTTTTTTCTCAGTTCTCAGTTCCTTTTCATTTATTTTTCTCAGTTCTTTTTCTCAATTCTTTTTCTCGGTTCTTTTTCTCGGTTCTTTTTCTCAGTTCTCATTTCTTTTTTCTCGGAATTTGGGCATGTCTAATGCAAACACGGCTGTTTCTCATTTCAGTTCAAAAGGAAAAAAACCCTTACCAAATATAGAGGGGGCCACCATTGTCATTGTTTTTAAATTCATTGGGATGGGCTAAAGGGTTTTATTTTTAAGAGAGACTTGAATATTTATATGCTAGACAGTATCTCTAACTAAATGGTGGTTTAATAAATCCCACTTGTTTAGATAGCTTTTGTAGCGATTAGCATTGACGCACCACCAACCTTAAGTAATGATAAACGAAATGAATCAATCAAACATGGTTTGATGGTCTGGCAGGCTTATGAAAGGTCTGGTAGCAACTGTAAATAGTATTATTGGGATTATCTAACTAAATGGTAGTTTTAACACGAGTCCGTCCAACTTTAGATAAAACAAAACAAAACATGACTTGAACCCTTCTTTCATGAAAGAACATTTTCCCGTTAGAACCCAAAATTGTAAATTAAGAAAATAAAATGATTTTCTTTTAATGAAGGTTCAAACTCTAAACTATGGTACAGAAAATATTCGATTTAGATGACAACGTTTATGGAAGACTTTCGCAAACTCTGTAAAAAGCTTAGAATCTCTTTCTGAATTTAGATATGCAATTAAAGGATGGACAAGCGAAACTTGTTCATGTCGTGTGTGTAAACAATTTGTCTCAAATTTAGGCTTCATATAATAATAATTATGACTAATGTTTTACAATGTCATTATAGAATTTGTATTACTCTTTGATAAAGTTGGCGCGTAGATTGCCTGCTATTTGAAAGCAAACTGTAAACAAATTGATATAAATAAATAATAGACTCATTCGCAATTCACTCTTCTCTGCATCCTAGAAACGATTGTAGCCAAAAGGGTGTGTGGAAAGGGGTGCGGCACCCTCAAGCATCAGTTCACTACTCGGTCCGCTCGGCAGATTCGAAATGTTCTGGCATTCTTTGCTCGCAGGGGCACCGAAAAGAATAGATAGTTTTGACATGGCAGCAATCTTACCCCTGACACTCTTGATAACATTTTCTAGCGTCGCTACCGTTTCTAGAACATAGATGACTCTTTCAAATAAAGTATGCGACATGCCAGATATAACATGATTACAACCCAGTAGCCTTCCAAAGTGTATCAGAACATGAAACTATTTTTCATTCAATTCATTAATTTCATTTGTCATTATGTAATGTAAAGTTGGTGTTACTTTTATTATTTGTTTCAGTAAGCCAACGTGTATGACGGCAAATGTACCTTACACAAGCTAAATATGTAGTATGACGGCTAAATATTAATCTGATAATATAATACACTATAAAGAGAAAACACTATAAAAAATACTTATTCATGTTATTCCAACTGTTTGCATTACAATTTAAAGTACAAATAATGCCAGAGAAGAAAACATAAAAATGTATTTACATAACAAAAATCAATATTTACGAAAGTTGATAAGCGAGTATAGGGGGGTATCAATAATCCATAATCTAGGAGAAAGGATTGTCAGTAATCCAAATCCATTTTCTTAGTCATAAATAATCCAAAAATCTTTGAGCATGAAATACCACAAGAGACAACCCTGAAAAATCCTGAAATCATTGATGATCCATAATCCATAAAAATTCTTAAATAATCTGAATAATCCACTAAAGCCTGGTTCCCACTGCACGATTGTTACGATTATTACGATTATCAGGATGACGATTACGACCTTATCGGAATAATCGTCAGTGGAAACATGAACATTTCTGCGTTAACCTCTTTAATCGTAGAACGACTGCTACGACTGTATATCAAAATTTTTTGATATTCACCTGTCTTAATCGCATCAATCGGTGGATTTGACGTCAGCGAGTGACTGTTGCCACAGACATGCCATGTCCCTTGGTTACATTTACGTAAGAATAAACAATATTCAATTTCAAACATAACCCAAAAAACAAAAATATTCATTTTTAATTTTAAAATCACTCACAAAGTTAATGGCATGGCCACAGATCAGGAAAACATTCAATTTGATAAAAAAAAGAGTACAAAGATAAATAGCGCCAGAAAGAGTACAAAGATAAATATGTCGTGGCGAACGCGTGGAGAAAATTCACCAACCTGTAGTGATACTCTCTATCATTCATTTTTAATTTTTGAAAAAGTCGACGGTATTCGCTCGATTCTTTAAATTTAAATATACTTCTCACCCAAAATTTATGTTTGCGTGAGTTTTTGTTTATCATGTCTTAAAGAGAAGATTTATGTTTATCGTGTCTTTTTCTTCGTGCTCTTAACACAAAAATTACACCGACCAAGTTGTTTTCTACAAAAAGGAGCCATTTTGTTCGTAAAGTTTTGACTCACTTATCCATAATCGTAATATTCGTTGGTTGATTAATCGTCATCATATTTAATCGCAATCGCAATCGCAATCGCAATCGCAATCGCAATCGCAATCGCAATCGCAATCGCAATCGCAATCGCAATCGTAATAATCATGCAATGGGAACCAGGCTTTAAAAGAACCCAATAATCCATAATCCGAAACACCCTAAAACAGGCCTCATAAGACAAATTCTACAAATGCAATTCTCACAAGAGAGTGGTTTAATGTTAAATTTGATCTCGTCATAAAGGGTATTTTGGAAATAAGCATGATGCGGCGTATTCCCATTTACCGCGCGTAGTTAGCTAACGGAAAATGATATACTATTGTACGGTCTCCCCCTGATACGATTGACTTTGAAGAAAGGCCTTGCTCTCCTGAAAAGAGTTAGCAATTTTCCAAAACAATCAAAGCAGCACGATGATTCATTATTTTGCAATAAAGATTACATATTTAAAAACAAAACAACAACAGGAGCCTAACGAAAATATCTTCTTCTGTGATTGTATGCTTCATCTCGTTTGCCCATCTAATCATCGACTTAGTCAAATAGGATTAGCATTGCACGAAAAAAAGAGTAGTATGCTTCACAGCTAAATGGCAAACCGATCATACAAAATCGTATCTTCTCATGGATGCCCAAATAAATGCCATAAATGCCAATCCAATGCCAGTTATGCCATGAGCAATCTTAAGAAGCGAGTGAATACACTCTTTTTATAAGAACCATAGTTAACTATGTAAGAACCAGATAATTTACCGAAGCTCGATGTTCTTAACCCTCTTAAATTGTCCTTACTTTGGCACGGATGACTCTTCTGTAATTTCATCCTATTTGACGACGTGACCAGTTTTTCCTGCTTTGCTTCAACAACACACAGGGGGCATTCGTGTTTTGTATCATTCGCGTTTGTATAGTCATTTGTATAGTAACAATGACCGAGAATAGTTTTGTAATAATAAATGGACAATGCAGTCTTAAATATTTTGGAAATGTTGGATTTGAGGCTGAGCATGTTCTTAGTTTGTTCTTGTTTTTTGACAATTCGAGTCTCGATGTTGTTATAAAGTATGTTCTTATAAAAAAAAGAGACTGTAGTGTCAGGTTTGATTTGAAAACATTTGATGAATTCTCTTAGAATCTGATTGTCTGAACCTTTCTTGCACCTTTGGGTGTGTGGTAGGGTAGGGGTTTAGTAATAATAATAATAATAATCGTCGTCATGATCATTATCATCATTGCTAAGAAACATACAATTTAGGGGCGCAACTAGAGGCTTTTTCCCAATAATCGAAGCTTTTGCCCTAATTTTGGAAGCTTTTTCTTATAATTTTGAAGATTATTCAAAAACTGGCTGTAGTCGGATCACTGTCAATGTCGATTTCTTTTTAATACAAATTGAGAACTGAGAATGTCTTTTTAATCCAACAACAAACGGAGGAAATTCGATGCTCCTTCGGGTTATTTTCTCGTTTTTTTTTTATCTCAAGTTCTCTTTCTAGGATTACGAAAGAAATAGACTTGCGGTGAGTCTATTTTCCAGAAGATTGGTAACCTATAAAATTGGCAACTGTAAAATAATAAAACTTGATGGGAGAACTTGTAAATGTTTTAGGAGGATTTGTAAGTATCCAATTTCTAAGTTATTTATTTAACTTACCCTTTCTCTACGTATCTCCTAGACTTGGCCCAAGTCTTCTTCGTGCCAAATCACAAATGTTTATTTCGCACTCAACATATCGAGGGAATGCTATCTCTTGATATTTCCTCGATATATTGAGTACGAAATATAAATTTGTGATTTAGCACGAAATAGAGTTGAGCCAAGTCTGCGTATCTCCCAGCTTCGTTTTTAAGGGTGTCCTAGAAGAACCTTTGCCAGGCGCTGGTAATCAAAAATAAAGGTTCTTTTATACGGGTTTTCAGTATATAGCAAAAGTAAAACCTTCTTTGCAAGTGCAAAAGTATATTTGAAGGCGTGGGCTACGTGGAGACTTGTAAGAAGATTTGCTGCTTACTCCCGGCCTCGTTCAAATCTGCTTTAAATTCTTTTAGATAATACCAGAAAATTTGATTAAAATCTTTTCATATTTAATGAAATGAACGCGAAATCTGGGTGAACACTGTCGAGTTGACACGCCCAAGAAAACAAAACACCGCGCATTTAGACCGCACAAGAAAAATTTATTCGCTCAAAAATAAGATTCTATTAATTGGCTAAGGATGTTTATTCATATGATAATAGGCGTTGGCACATAGAATTATTCACAGAATTACGCACGAAAAATCAATATTTATAAATCGTTAACAACATACAGCATGCGCCAACGTGGACATTCGTCAACGAGAAGCACAATACTGCAAATACTAATATTTTCTTCAAGCCTATAGCATGCCTATAGTTTCATTTTTGCAGTGGTTGCATGCGACAGCCATTTGCCATGTGCCATCGTTCATGCTCTGAAAAGCCGTAAGGTCAGGTTGTCGAACAGCCTGGAGAAAGTTGTATGAGTTTAACTTTTCCCGGAAACCACACCACTCTCGGAACCGCCGACAGCAATGTAGGGAACGCTTAATCTGCGATGGTAGCTGCGGTAACCTGAGCTCTGCTTGCGATACCGTGAGCCTGGAAGATTGATTTCGCAGGCAAACTAACGGCGGTATCAAAACTATCCGAACTTTCGCCTCACTCAAACACACGACGTCATATTGGTTTCTAAATTTGCATCATCTAACTTTTCAGTTTCAAGGCCGTAGAAAGAAAATCATTTCTGGAGAGAGGGGATAAGGTTGTTTAATGTTTATTACACTCCATTTGCGCCAATTAAACAATAAAAAAGTCATGACCGAATAGACACTACGACAAATCAAGTCGTCATAAAAATAAAGACCAATTAACAGCTTGAGAATAGTGACTCGTAAGCGAACATAACTCGCTTGTAACCTGTAAGCCTTCAGTTGTAGTTTCAAAGCGATACCATTTCTTTCTATCCATCGTTTTCATCCTTACCAAAAGTGCTTTCAATTTATTATTAATCATTTTATTTGCATACTAACTTAATTTGAAGAGCAACAATGAGACTTAAAAGATTTAACACAGTCACTGAGTGGAAATCAGTTTTTGTCATATTTCAAATAAATACTTCGCCAGATTTAAAACCACCCTGAGTGTCAACATTTGAAATTGTCACAAACACGAACGTTTGTTAGCCCCTTTTTCAGACAATCTCGTTTTGATTGTGACTGTGACTAAGAGGGAGCTAGCAGGGCGTTGTCTTTCAAATCCAAACTTTGAAACAAAGCCTCATTTGAATCCACTAGTCGGAACGTTTAGCCACAAAACCTACAGCCAACTCAGTTGTTCGCCTGGACTTAATACAACCGTCTTATTACAACCTGGACTTATTACAATTGTCGTAGTAAGGTTCGCGTTCGCGTATACTACGACTCATTAAAACTGAGGAACATTTCTGGACTTGGATTTTGCGACCAGTAATCGTAATTACAGCAATGACAAGTTCGAAGCTCGATAATAGAACTTTTAAAGCCTCGTTTGAATCTATCCCAACAAGTTGGGACAACTAAGTTCAGAATTTGTGCTCTAGTATGAAGTATTACCAGACTAGCTGTTCGCCCTTACGAGGTCGGCAAATGATTACCAGTGTGTTAAATTTAGATTTGTTATAATTTAGTTTTTTTTATACAGATTATATGTCACTCCAATCAATGGGCAATTACAATGCTCCTTATTTGCAGAAATTACTTTTTCATTAATCTTTCAAAGTTCTCTGGATGCCTTTTGACGGTGTTCGGTTCTCTTCACCCCACCATTTGCAGAGTGGTGCACGGTCCGTGTACTATGGCCACAACCACAATGGTTGTCTAGAGGACGCCCGAGGTACGTGGAAACGAGGCTTGTGTCTTTGAACAGATATTAAAAGCAACCCTTAAAATAAAACGAATGTGAGGCCATAAACGTCAGTATAAGCTGCGTGTTATAGATAGTTACATATTTTGTAAACATTTTAATATTTTCTTCCTGAATTCAGCAAATTTAGAAAAGCATGACGAAAAATGAGTATGCAACCACTGACTTAATTACTTATTTATGTAACCTATAAAATATAAAACCAAAATCCTATCAGGTGGAAGCTTAGAAAAATTATCAGTTTTAAAAAAATGAGAAAATTTGAGACAGAAGTCTGCCCTTTTTTAGCAAGACAATTAGCAGTTGAAAAAAAATAAAACTTCATGCGTAAATAAATTCTATTTTCAAGAAAACTGATCCAATCTCATAGACCGTACAGATCCAAACATAAATAAGTAATAAAATTAATGAAGTCAATATGGTCATATTTTACGCATGTCAGTTCATTTTACTCTTGTTTTAAATTGAGTTAAAAATTTGGTAAAGCACATGCTGGTGTTAAAACTAAAAGGCATGCGTATTTCATTACAACAACCTTTCATTTGCTCCAATCGCCTTCAATAAGCAAAAAACAGATTTTAATTAAAACATTAAATCTTTTCTGATGTATGTATGGGGGGTAAACTATTAGAGAAAATTTTTACATCACGTCTGTTTAACTGAGGAATCTGTGTGAGAACTACAAGAAGACTATTCTTATTTGTTGGTAATTTAAATGATTTGCAACGCCAATCAGATTTTCATCTAAAATAATTACAATTTTCGAGATGTCAGGAAAAAATTCATGATTACTACAAAGAAAACATTTTGAACTTGAAAAAAATCTATTTTTTTAAATCATAATGGGTCATCCATATATTTAAATATTATAAAAAATATATGATAGATCGTTCATATCATACCTAATTTGTTAATGAAAATTCATAGATTGACAAACTTTTTCACTCCCAATCCAAATCTCAAGTCAAAAAATTAATATCTTGAACATTTGAAAATTCCCAAAATAGCGGACTTTCGTTAAAGTGGTGTGTAACATTCAATAAACAACTCCATATTAAGCTTATATTTGTTCGTTGGTTGAGGTGCTCAATCTACAGTGCCCAGGTTAGGCTCCAGACGTGATGCTTGGGATCGATTGCGAGTCTTTCATTGAGAGGCTGAAAACTAATTTAAATGTAGCCAAATCAGCCCTTGACCAAACATCTACAAGAAATCCTCTCATTCATAATTTCTGCCAAAATGCTAAGTTCAAATAAGAATATTTTTTTGTAACATTTAATTATAAATATTAACGATAATAAGAGCGACGTTTCGATGTCATCTTATTTTCAAACTAAATGAAAAAAAAACGTTGTTTGTATATGTAGACAAATTAGAGAGATTATTTATTATGTGGTGAGAATTTTGGAAATTATTTATTTGAGAAATTTGAGAATTTTTGTATGTGAGATTTAAAGTACTATCGTGAGATTTAAAGGAAATTCGTGAGTCTTGCACTTGGCAATTATAAGCTCAGGGCTGAAGCACTCGGTCAGCAGTTTTGACATGACAGTAACTGGTTGTCTTATTCATGATAGATCGTTATCGATCAAACAATTATGTTATTCAAAGACACCACCCCCTACTAAAGAACAATTGCTCGCATCACCCTGGATAAATGTTATTAGACAATCATTGTAAAGTTTTAAATGAAAATTATTTCTATAGAAATTTTAAAAATTAAACATTGTTGAATTTGGGCACTCGCATGTCTTTCCTGACACTATTCCTGACTGAAACTTTAAAGATAATCCCTGCAGTGATATGATCAGATGGTACATGCAACAAGCATTTGAAAATCTACCAGAACTTTTTAAATTGAAAATTTATCTTACACAAAAAGCAAACAAATTCTTCTGGCTGAAAAAAACTTTCCAATTGTCATTTTATCTATAGTAGTCTTTTTAAATAGAACTATGATAGAATGGGAGTGACCTCCAGCTTCAATAAGAAGCTTTCATATTTTATGGCACTTGTTTGGAAATTTTAACTCACAAGTTGAACAAATTTATTAAGTTTATAATTATTTATATTATATTTATATTATCACCTTTACATTAATTCTTAAAAACAATTACTTCATGCTTTGTCATGGTCACAAATCTGGATTTTGTAGACCTCATTTGCTTGGTTTCGAACATAGAGGAAAAGGCAGGAAAGCTTTTAGCTGAGGTGGAAAAGGAGTGAAAGAAGATCAGGCTCCAACTAGATGCAAAGAATACAAAGGTGCTGACTTTCAACAGTGAGGACAATAGTATGCTGACAGGACCACTGCTGACAGGATAGTTGTTTCTGAGGCTGTTGAAAGAAATGACTGACCATTTTTCACCAAATAAAACTTTCACTAAACACATAATCTGGATGCTTTTCTCCCTTTTATAAATCATTTTAAATTTTATAAAGGGTTTTACATTTTGTTCATTCACAGTTATATTAATGGAGGCTTCCATAACGCAGTGCAAAAAAAATTCATATCAGCAGTCTCAAAATGTATATGTTTGTCAATCTTTTTTTTTAAGCCATGATTTACAATGTTAACTGATTTCAAAATGAAATAAAGCAAAGTTTGCTTTGAAAATTTGTCTGTGTCCTAAAATTTTCACACTTCTTGGATTAATCCTGAATCTTTGTCTTTTTGACTTCCAACTAAAATAAAAATTGTTTTTAGAAATTGTTACAAAATTATAAACTTAAATTTTTTTGCCATTTGCTTGTTGTTTGCATATAAGATTTTATCACACATAATTTATTTTGCATATCTTTATTTTCAAGCTTTCAGGCATGCACTGTCATTGAAACAATGGTTATATTGTTTAAATACAAGAAAAAACAGCCATGGGAATGTACAGAGAAGAACAATTTCCAGAATGGTGACTTCTGCATGCAATTTGCAAAAAAGGAGATCTGAAGATGATTAATTTGTAATTTCACTATTCCAAGAATTTCAGTAACATTTGATTTCAAAATTTTTTGTAATACATACATTTTCATTCCTTTTGTAATGCTTGTAGCTCTGCTTCCATTTCCTTTGCTGCTTTTTCAGCATCATAATTTTTATAAAAGGCAGCATATGCTGCTTTTTTCGGATCAGCATGACCTAATTTCCAAGCAAACCCAGCTAGCATACCCAATGATATTCCTATTCCAAGGTCTTTATACAACTGCTTTTGCAGAAGATTTCTTAGAACAGGTGCCATCTAGAAAGAAATTATTAAATATATGTAAATGCTAAAAATAAAAGATATAGACACAAAAAGTTTTTGTTATCTTCTTTCTAAATTTGCAGTGACTATTTGACCAGTAATTAATAGAGGGAAATTTTGTAGGAGTGTGGGGGAGATGTTTACATTTTCCAGCCAAAAGAGTTTTGTTATAGTTTCTGAAGAATAATTGTGTTGAAATTGATGTTAATTTATCTATTTTAACTAAATTTTCCTCTGTTCCAGCAGTCAGCAACTTTACACATCCAATGCTGTTCACCTGGTTAAATGATTTTACCCTTAAAATGACTTAGTGCCAAAAACTGCTGATCAAATAGTCACTTCGATCTCCAGGGTTGGAAAACTTACCAGGCTATATTCTATCAGGGTTTTATTGGGGGTTTTGTGGAGTTGTAAATTCTTCCCTGTGGGTTTGGAATTTTTACCGCCATTACAGTTGCTGTCGTGGTAATTTGACAGTCTTCGTTATAAATTTTTGTGTTACTATTAACGTCTTCGGATTCTGTTTGTTTATCTAGTATTGTAAATTAAAAAAAAAATTTCCTCAAATTTGATGTCAGGCAAAAATATCCACAAGTTGAACTAATAAAAGAGTTTTGACATAACATGAATTTGGTTGATGACAAATCTGATAGCGAATTTTCGGACGATTCAGAATTTTCAGACAGTGAAAGCGAGTGAACGAATAGAAATAAACATTTCACAACACTTTTTTAATGTGTAATTTGACATTTAAAGCTAATACTGTAATTTGACCTTGATACAGCATAACCCTGTTATGACTTGCATTATATGACCCTCTCAATTTACAGCTATAAACAAATTTTAACAGGGTATTTATCCATTGCTTGATTGCTTTTAGGATTATAATAATGGTTCGTTTGCATTGTGTTACATTCAAGTGCTTTTTAACAGGATTATACTGTCCATGGCCAAGCAGTTCTTATGTTACTTCTGAATTCAACATGATTGTATATATATATATATCTTTGCCTGAACGATCGCTCGCGCAAGAGGGATCACGCAAGTGTTTGTCCACAAAATTCTTGGGTGCGCAGTGCAATACTTTCCAAATGGGCCTTGTGGTGATGTACAATGTTTGAAAAGAAGCCACTCTGGAATCGAGGCCCTGTCCTCCAAAGATCTTTGGCGGACAGCTTTATCAAAGATTTTTATGCCAGCATACTTTCCATTATTTTTGTCATTACAGGCGTACTTTGGTATAAAATATGTAATATTTTATTTTTTTTATTTAAATGAGACATTTTATTTTATTAAAGTAGACTGTCATAAAGTTTTATTGGACTCCTGGCCTTGCAAAATAGCTTGGAACCTTTCCTTCCTAAATGAATGAAATGTGCATGCTTAAGTATTGGTAGAATGACTTGTTCACTTCATCCATACAGCATATTTACCCTTGGGGATAAAATATTTACTGGCGCATAACGTACAAGGCCTTGGCGTGAATCCTTGGCGGACAGGAATTACGCATTTTCCAGTATATGGAAAAGCAAAGCCTTGCATGAGAGCAAAATAACTGGTGCTATGATTAAACCAACATCCCTACCATAAAAAGTTTTGAGATCATTGATAAATATATTTAGCGTAAAAATATTGTCGGCCTTACCTTTAGCAATAAACAATTTGTTATTTTCTAGTTGCCTTCTCAGTTCACAGCTTGTTGACTGCAGTTTCTTTCTCCGAAAATGGCCGAAAAGGTTGGGTTGCTCAAAAAATGGTCAGCGGTGAGAAAAAAACCGAAACGAGGACCTCCTTCGCAGTTTCAAAAACCGCTGGTCAATGTGCTTGCTCCGCACAATTTACTCGTTTTGACAAAGTCACAAAACAATGCCAACAAATACAAATAGCTATTTTTTTTTACCTGAGACAACAAAATTATAAAATTAAATACAAAGTTTCAGAAACCATGACTCAAAAAGAGACAACAATGATTTGTTCTGATTCATTTGAAATGAAATAGAGATGATCAATGAGAAACACCATTACTATGGAAACACGTACGCCAGACAAATTCATAATCAATTAACTTAAGGTTACTGTACCCCTTCAAGAAAAAAATTGAGTTTTGGATTTATCATACCTTCGTTAGTTCAGTCATTGGGCCACGTGTTTCTCCTGTTTAATTTCACAGTCCATGCTTTACATAAAATTCTTAACTTCTAGATAAAAATGTCTTTGATTCTAAAACCTTGCAGTAAAGGTACTTAGCAGAATAAAACCAGGCTCATTTGACATTAAATGTTATGTGCATACTTTAGCAGTTAGAAGCTAATCATTTTTAAGCCCGGACATTAGGGTTCCTTTCAATGCTGTGGTTTAGTTGACATGATTGAGGATTTGTACAAACAAGCGCACGTTTTGCTTGACTTCTGGTTGCTTTTATTTGCACACAGATGGTTAATCGTTTTTCTCAAAACAGGATTTAGGGACCTAATTTCTCAAAACAGGATTTGGGGACACAAGTTTGTATTCAAAAAGCTTTGCATACCTAACAGACTTTTTCAAATTTCATTGAAACACAGGGTTACACAGCATTGTGCCTGAAAACAATGTTAGGACATTTTACCAAATTCAACAGTCCGACTTTTAAAATGTTTTAAACTAAGAAAACTAAGATTTACACTATTGTGTAACTGTTTTCAAATCCAATCACCACTACGAATCTTGTATGGAAGATAAACATCTGTCGCAAATATTGGTGAAACTGCATCAAGACATTCAATTTCAGCTTTATATCCTGTCGACAACATTTCCTGAATCTAGAAAAAACATTTTTGCTTAGATATCTCTAGACACATTAGACATGAGTTGTTTTTTATGACTCCTCCCTGCAACGGACACATCCCAACAACGGACACCTTGCCGTTGTCCCGAATTTTCATTATATGATCAAATCCCCATTAATTAAACCTCCAATCACCTCCCAACAACGGACAGAAACTTTCGTCCCAAAGGTGTCTGTTATATGGAGGTTTCGCTTTAGTTTATATGTACTATGCATTAAATAAATTTCAGGAAGTTTATAGCAACAAAAGAATCTTTTTTAAATCTACTCGATTTCTTTACTTTTTAAATTTCAATATCAAAGTTATACAATATCAAAAATGCCAAAAATACATCATATTTCAGGTAAAAACAATTTTCCGATGTGATTGCTAACATATATCAACTATATGACATATAATCAGAAAAGCCTTAGTGTTGTTTTGCAAATGGGTTGCAAAGAAAAAAGCAAAACGTTTTGGTGCACACACTATCCTAACAAATATTATTTTTGATTTGTGTTAACCCGCTTGCCATTAGAAAAGGCATCGATTATGAACATGGGATTCGAAACACCGTAATTCCATAGAGATGGGCCTATAATTTGTCGTATTCATATAAATGGGTCACAAAGTAGATGACCCATTTTAAAGAAGAATGCTTAGAGAATGCTTAATTTTAAAACTTGAGCTGCAAGTCTAATCTTTTTAACATTGAAGTTTTTCCCCTCCCCCTCCCAGTGTAATATATATCCTATTTTTCAAGTTTTGCTTCTTGCAATATACCCAGAACAAAAATAGAAATTTAATAGAAAACTTAAAATCTATTCCGCCCTCATTTCGCCTCGTCAACTAATACTAATAAGCATTAAAAATTACACAAGTGAATGTACCTGGTGACTGATGTCTTTATTCCCTATGATATAGGGCCTTTTCAATAGATCATTCAGTTTCTTTACATCACTATCTTTAATTGGAAGTAATGCATCTGCAGGAATACCCATCCTTCGAAATTTAACGAAAAAGGAAAAGCAAAGGTTACCCAACAACATCAACATTTTTAACAGAAAAATTATGAAACTCCAAGAGGACAAACTGTTGGTAAGTGTTGGTTAAAATTATAAAACTCAAATACATACAGACGCTGTTGTCAAGGAGACATGAGTTTAACATTTAAAATATTTAAAGGAGGATATATCAAAATCAATGTGGATTTCTAATCCGTGAGAAAAATTGTAAACATATATTTATTAATTGCTTTTTTCTTTCCTTTGTATTTTGAATTTGATACTGTGTAAATATTTTAGTTATGTAGCGTAATAGTATAATATTTGAAAATTTAGACTTGTGGTGAAATAATACCTACTTACCTACCTACCTACCTGAGTTAGTGTATTTTTATTATAAACTGAAGTAAAAACAACAACTAAAGGAAAGAAGACAATCCAAACGATTTAAAACTGATAATGACCAGGAACGCAGGAGATGGGGGCGCGAGGTAGCAAGCACCCCCTTGCCCTCCATAATATTTGCAAATTTCTCTACTTTCCTGTTGTTTTGCCCTAAAAAATTACTTTTTTGCCCCCCTTACCCTTTCCAGCTTCCGGCGTCCCTGATAATGATGATAATCACACAATTTTCATGGGAAATAATTTGCTGATCATTACATCACAGTTTTGTTCTATTTCAAAGCGCGGTTTCGCTGTGAGAAACATTCATATGTTAACCGAGCTTTTGCATTTTATCTTTAGAACAATTTCACGTTATAAAATGAAAATACCAATATTATTGTTTTATTTATAATCCACATACAATTAAAGAACATAATTTGTTATTTATTTCAGTTAATAAAATCAATATTTTCAGGTTACTGGGAACAAACCCAAACTACATATTTAAAGTTTTATCAAAAATAAACAATCTTGAAAATATCATTAACGAATGCAGTTGTCATTGAACGCAGTTACCATAACATAATTTTAACAACAAAAAATACTTCTATATCGATAATCGACTACTTCTCTTCAGCAATATCAGTCAACGTAAATAAATGAGATACGTGAAAGTATACGGTTGCTGCCAGAGTACAAATGCAGGTCTTCTCAAGCGCTGTGAACCCCATTTTTTCAGGTCGGTAATAATTCTCAATCAGAAACGATATTAAAAAGTTAGATATTCCTTCTGGCAATTAATGTTATTCTCTATCCACCCCCACTGTTGCGGGGCTGGGGCCATCCTTGGATCCACTTGGCCAGCCAATGGGGACAGAAATCGATCTCGAAATAACATAAGGGGAACTAACTCGTGATGTTAATCAATGTAAAAAAGCAGTGCCGTCGAAAGCTGTTCCAAATTGGGAGGGGGGCTTATTGTTCAATATTCAATATTATAAATCATTGGGGGGGGGCTAAAAAGTAGACCAGTCCGCCACTTTATGTTGCATTTCAAGTTATACTCACTTTAACAAGTCACTTGGATGAACTCCAATCCATCGAATAGAAGGACATGTCAAATTTTCAGCATCAAAGGTCATCGACTAAAAAAGAACTAACGTTTGTTTGATAAATTGAATCGAAAAATGTAATAATTGACTGTTTGGTTTTGAGCATATAGCCAAAAAATGATAGAAAATAACAGAAAATGACAAACAGTAAATATCATAGTTTTATATTTCAGTGTGATGTATAATTTACTAATGATATTCATACCTTTGAGCCAAATCTATAGACACACATTATTTCAATACCTATCATAAAATGAAAATAAAACAGAATGAGATAAATTTAATTTCATCAATTTTCATAAAATTAAAGAAAAAAAAATAAATTTCAACAAACGTTTTACGGGGTGAATTAGTGGATTTAAAATACCTTTATAGACTAATACGTTTACACTTGATTTCGAGAGTAGTCCATGCCAATATTTGGGGTTTGAACTTTAAAACTAAATATGTGAATTCAATAGAAAGTTGACACGCTCCTCCCCAAAGTATTTCTAATTTTTTTTTATTTTATTTTACTCCCAATAGATTTTACTCTTGATAGAAATTTTTAAAGAATATTTTTTTCGCGTATACATTTTAACTAACACACATCACAGATCAGTGATACACATAGCATAAAATTTCAAGAAAATTTTAGCCTTCGCAGGTGGGGGGAAAAAATCCTTCAACGGAAAAAAGGCGCTGTGGAGGAGTGTGAGAAAACTGAAGCAGTATTTGCGATTCATGAATCCAAAAGAAAAGAAAATTAAAAAATTACCAAGGAGCAAATGGAGAGCCTGGTGTAAATCTAGAAGGAATCTTGTATTAATCTATATGGCACCTTTGAATTTTTATGAAGGGCACCTTTTTTATTCATGCGGATAAAAATATTCGTGCGGATGAAAAATATTCGTTCAGTTAGGCTTCCCGTTTACTCGAGACATAGTAACCGCAGTAATATTCGCCAACCTAGGCGAATGAATATTCATTCATTTGGAAGATGAATGAATTGAAAATTCGTCCGGATAAATATTTTTACGGCACCCGTGTAAGCGCATTTTACCTTGCGAAATTTAGTTCACCTTCCTATTAAACGAAGATTCGTTTGCCTGGCTGGACGAATCTTAGCGCGGTTAGCCAGGTCTCGTGTAAGCAAGAAGCCTAATTGAACGAATTTTCACGAGTAGTAAGAGCTGGCAAAAGTTGATGAACGAATCTTTTACAGTGTAAACACAGGAAGCCAAAGTGAATGAATATATGTACGGCATGATGAAGTGTGTGAATTTTCATCCGCAAGAATATTCGTCCGGTCTCGTGTAGACGGTGCGTAATTTGTATCTATCTTTCAATTTGAAGGGGGCAGTTAATAAAAACTTACCCAATTCACAAGGGTCAAAAATATAAACTCGTAATGGTTTTAAATTGCTTAGCAATAGAAAATTTGGGACTCTTTCCCGGGGTGAAAGGGTTAAATTGAATACAAATGAAATGAAAATAAGACTGTATTCACAGAATACCGTAAGGGTCAGCATCCACAAGAGCGAGAATAGGAATATGAAGATTATCCCAAATCTTTTTTAGAAATATTCTTGTGTTAACATCAGGAAAACCTTTTGCCTAAAAGCATAGACAGTATAGTCACAAAAAAACATTGTTTGTATTATAAAAAGGCTTTGTAAAAACGTTTCTGGTTTCGCCCTCAATTTACTTTCGAATTAATATAAATACGAATAAAAACAGATTATTTTGTGATTTTGATGAGAGATGGAAGACATTCAGAAGGAGGGTCAAACGAAAAAATAATCTGTATACTTCATAATCTGATTTCAAATGTATCAATTACTAGTGTTGTTTGGTTATTATTGTTAGTAGATTAGAATTTTTATGTATCCTATATTACTTGTTGTGTTACATGGCCAAGGATAGATAAGCAATGCTTTACTTGGGTAACATAGAGTACAGTATTCTTTATTAGGTATTGTATTTCTATAAGAGAAATTTCATTCATTCATTTGTTTCGATGATGAATAACAATGATCAAACAACAGTAAACAAATAGGAATCAAGTTGAGTTATCCTCATAATGATTCTCCTCAGTCTATCATATAAACACACCATCACATCTGGTTAATTTCGAACTGGTTTGAATGATCCTTAAATCATATCTATTCAATATTACGTCAGGTTATGACTCTCCATGTATCGAGGAACAGCCCCATGCTACATCTAAGAAATGAACTCACAAGAATTCAAGCAAAAATTACAAAAATTTATTTCTAATTGCAATTATGTCCAATTTAAAGAATATTCTCCTTAGTTTTGTGAGTACTAATACAAAATTTGGGTCAGTTTATAAGTTTCCTTAGGTCATAAAAATTCCGTAAAAGGAATGTCCAGTAAAAATCTTATTTTAATGCAATATTTTAAAGATTGAGTATCTATCATTAACCAATTGATAAGTGAGTCTTTGCGAGCTGCATACATTTTAAAATGATATTTTGAGTTCTCTGTTACGACGAGTGTTACAAGGCTTCACGTTGTTACGAATTCTATAGAATTTTACAAAAATTATAAACAATGAAAATATTTTACGTTGATACTCACTGTTAGAACAATACAAGGGCCTAACTTCGAAACAACTTTGTCATCGATGAGTTTTTGGTATGATGCATCTTTTTCAATCAGAAGTATAAATCTTGCATTTGAATAAAAGTCTAACATTCATTAAGAAAAGATATGATGCTAGCTATTAGATTATAATACATGATTTTCCACACGTATTTTTACAAGAACAACTTTTTTAAGAAACGCAAGGTTGAGATTTGAGTTAAATGTTTTTGGTAATTAAGAAATTACTACCGTTAAGTACAAGAAAAGTAGGCAAATAATAAGCACTTATTCGGGAATGCACTTTAAAAATGTTTTGAGAAGGGTAGAGGGTAGCAAGTTTGTAAAACTCAGTCCAGAATTAAGATCAAATCCAGGCTGAAACAGAAACTAGTTCTTATGTGATAAAAAAAACGTGAGACTTTTTGCAGCAATCAAATATAAACATTTGCTTCATATTTTAAAGAATCAGAATTGCATCCAGAAAAGATACCATGGATAGCATCAACGTGAGATGGAACCATAATGCCCTGAAAAAGATGGATATCCAATAAAAATGACGTCACTTGTTACACTCCTTCCCAGGGATTTTCGTTCAATAATAAGAAAGCTTAAAAAAAATTTTCCAAAAGAGAATTTTCATTCCTTGAAATTAGAATACATAGTCCAAAAACTCAATCGAATATTATACGTGAGATTCTTTCAATCAAAATTCAAGAAGAGGTCACAAGGGATATGTCTTTTCATTCCATCCCTGGTAACGATATTTTTAAATGGGATATTTAAGCTGTGCAGCAGCTATCAAAAATTGCAAAAACAAAACGTAATGTCATCATTATTTTATCCATATTGTAATACCATACCCTCTTGCTTTGATTGCAGTCAACGTAATTCCCTTCTTCATCTTTGAAAACAAGATTCCCAACCACGCAACCTAAGAAAAAACGCAGGAGCCAACGTTATATTTACACCCATTTTCCCCAGGGCGTGACAGACAAAATACTTGTTGTTTGTTTAACTAGTCGAAGTAATTTTTCGTAAAAATGAAATGAAACATGAAATGAAATGGGAAAGAAGGATGGAACTGGCCAGAAATTGGATCAGGCATGCAGAGCTAGCAGCAAGCTAAATTGTCTTATGGGAGCCAAAGATTTGCACGGCAAGGCGGTGAAGAAAAAATGCAAGCTTTGGGGAGACACTGTGACGTGACGCAGGAGGCAGCAGTACGCAGAACTGATGAAAGTGTGGAGAGGAGTGTCTTCAGGTCTCGAGTTGTGGTTAGATGGTCCGAGCTCTCGCATCGTATCATCGTGCTATGTAGAAATTGTGCTTGCAAAACACTCTACTCGTTAGTGATTAATTAATTGGTACACACCTTTTTGGGACGCCAGCTGTAAAAATTAAAAGTAATCACGTTAGTTTGGCATAAATAATTTAAATTTAATAATAACACGTTCTTCAAAAATTTGCAATATTTAAAGGAAAATGTTTACTGTTTATTAATATCATTAAATAGAACTTTGCATGTGGAAGTCACATACAAATTTCAACATCATGTTTTCAATCAAATTAGCTTTAAAATATTGTAAGGATGACATCGAAATGTCTTTTAATAAATTTATTATTACAACTTTTCTTTATAAAATATTTTCTTGTAATTTATCAAGTATAAGTATTTCAAGAAGCTTAAACGCTTCCAGAATTTTCGAAGTTCAACTGTTAAACATTGGAAAACGTTTTTCGTTCTATTTATTATGTTTCTCTACTCACAACATGCAAAGAATTTCTCGAAATTTGCAGCATGCACGCAAGATCATTGAAAGCTTCGTCTACAACTAGTTGTGTGCCAAAAAAGTTTTTGTCAGCGTAATATAAATCTCTAAAAAATAAAACAAGAAAATAATCAGAAATATTTATCATAATAATTAACGTTCTTTCTGATGGCAAAAAAACAGTAAAAATCTAAGATCGTGGACAAAATTGCCTGAGTGAGTGAATTGAGTTGAGTGAGTGAGTGAGTTACAAATAAACAATAAAAAACGACCCAACAATGACTTGTGAGGAAGGGGGTTGCGAAGAGCCTACAATACTGTTTGTTGTCATTATTTTTCATTTTGCCTCAGGAATTATTTCCAAACACTTAAAATAAAATGCATGCTTCAAATGTACTGTTTGAATTAAAATAAATATAAACATTTAAAAATTTTACTAATTTGTATTTACCTCTTGGTTGTAAAACTGTCTGTTTGAAGTAAGTTATAGCAAAGAGATAATACTTTCATCATTACGGCTATAACATGAAAAAAGTAATTCTTTACAAGCATTTCTTTAGTTGTAAATGTAGTTGTATTTCATCCATAATTCAAAAATATATATCAAATTGTTACATTTCATCCATAATTCAAAAATATTTATCAAATTGTTATATCTTATCCACAATTCAACAAATATATATCAAGTTGTAATATTTTATCCATGATTCAAAAATATAGTATATCAATTTCAAAAACTCATTATCACCAAATTTTTTTAATGAATTATGATTGTCAATTGAAACTTCTGTCAACTGAGTGTCTTCCTCCATTTGCATTCCAACTCTCTCGTTAAACCTTAAATGAAGGGAGAGAGAAACGAATTCTTGGGCAAATCAATAAACGTTTTTAGAACATTTAATTAGCTAGATTTTAATGCAAATAAAAGAAGGAAAAATAGGCGAGTTAGATTTGAGATTTTTTATGGAAGAGTGACATGGCGGCAGTAGGATTGGGCAAACATGTCGATATTACCAGCCCATTGCATTTCAAACTAAAATCACTGCGACTGTGTAATTAGAACTACTCCGGTGGAAAAAATTCGGATATTTTGTCCTTGCACTGTTTCAACATTTCCCCAACAAAAAAGCTGCGCACCATGTCAGAAAATCTCTGGCAATCTCTGGCTTACGAAAGCATGCAACAATGTATGGAAAAAAGAAAAATATTTCCCTGGTGGTGTTGCGTTTGTTGTGTTATTACAGAGGGTCGTTTATGGGGTCCATTTTTCCGGTTCCCTTGCTGACACTTGAAATGTTCTCTCATTGCATTTGAAGAAAAGCCTTGCCCAAATTGGAGAGTTTGATTCTTTCTGTCCCCTTATCCCTATCTATGTTGCCTTGTTGGCCTGTTCCCCCTAAATGAACCCTCATTTTAAATGCTATGAACCTTGTATTTTTTGTATTTCCTCTTTTGTTGAGCACGAATTTCATTGGTTTTCCTTGCGAAAGATCTTTCAACAAATCTGCAATTAATCTCTCTATTTTTGTGAGTGTTTCATCCCTATAAAGTAAATAATATTATAAAAATTATAAATTGAGTATAGTAACTGAAGTATAATGTATTTTTTTTTATTTGAAAAACAATGTATTTAAACGATATGAAAATCGTTTCTAAATTATCAAATTCTGATCACAATAGTCTAGTATGATATCGCTTTTTTTAAATCAAATTTAGGCCAATTATTCAATGCATTTGACGGCTTATATTTTTACTTCCATTTATTTGTAATTTCATACCTGCTTATAGTTTTTCTGGTCTTAAAAATTTTAGTGTCATTTAGGACAACATCATTACTCCCTTCTATTGCTTCTAGATCCCTTTTTAAATCAGCCAACTTTATCCAAAACTCGTCTCGAAAATTGTTGTTGGAAGCCATTTTTAACAGACAAACAAATTTCCCGCGTTTTTCTGACACTTGATTCCATGTCTCTCTTGCCGAAATCATTGACCCAAACCTCCTTGTTCCGCATTGACTCGTTTTCATTTTGAAGTTCAAAACGGAAACGAAGCTGCAAAATTGGTTTGCAATTTTCTGTCGTGAAGAAGATAAGAAGAAAGAGGGAGGTGTCTAAGAAACATGTTTTCAAGCAAAAAAAGCAAGGATTCTCGAAAGAAAGGAAACAAATCCAATAATGATGATGTTATGAACGTGGTGAGATATGAATGGTCTTGACAGAAAAAGAATTTAGTTCTTTTTCTAATCGATTGTTTTGTGCGTGTCCTATTTTAGTGTATTTAATTATACCATTATAGCCTTCTCTTTTTTGTCACGTCAGCAAAAATTGCAATTAATTTGCACTTTGTTTTGAAATTTTACTCCACTTGTGCTGTGTGGATGGTGAAGGCCAGATGGTAAAGTTTTTGTTTTTGCGCAGAGAATTCAAAAGTTGAAACCTTTTTGAAAATTTGCACAGAAAAATAGACAGCCCAATAATATCTTTGTGCAAAAATTTGACCCTTTTCCAGTGCGAGGAGAGAAGATATATTTTCAAAACCTCCTTTTTATTAAAGGATTCAAACAGCAACTGCGCTAGGAACCCTTACAGTTTTTTGACGAAGTCTGTGCAGAAAATGACTCTGATTTAAAAATGCGCAGACAGAAAACATAGGCAAAAAAAGAGCATGAGAGACTTGTTATTTATAAGTCCAAAAATGTTCACAAAACAGCACAATATCAAGTTTCAATTAAAAAAAGAAGTAACTTTTTACTACTGCTGATGTAAAGCTGTTGTCCCAAAGACTCAATACCATAAATCATCAAATTGCCCCCCCCAAAAAAAGCCCCCTAGGAGCTGATAAATTTTAATAAGTCAGTTAAGAACAAAAAAGACAGTTAAGAACAAAGGAATTGTGCTCACTAAGATCTTGTTGAAAACTGCCATCTTTGTCAGACCAGTGTGCACATTTTAAATCAGTTTGCAGTCGGACACTTCATTGCAGCCAGGATGAAAGAATTCTTAATCTAAGCATGCCTTTGGATTGGAAATTTTGTGGACTGGACTTAAGAACTAATTTTTAGCTTAGACAAAAAGCTTTGTCTGTAAAAGTGGAAAAATTAAATTAAATTAATTATACTGATTGAATGTTTTAATAGACACTTTTATTATTGTGCAAAAATGAATGAATCTTGTATTATTGAAAATGTTGTCTTTATTTCTCTCCCAAAGTTTGGAATGGGCATGCCTCCCATTGGTGATGATGATGATGATGATGAAAATGATGAAGATCTAGAGGCTGAACTTGCTGCCTTAGAAGGGAGAACTGTTAAAAAGAAAAAGCCACAGAAAAAAGAAGGTTTTTTTAAGTTTTTTAATCTGATTATCAACAGTACTAAATAAAAAATAGAGGCTTAGCAAACTATTAGACTTCAGCACAGCATCAGTTTATTTTATCTCTCATCCATTACTTTGTGTCACTAATAACACCAAAAAACTGTAATTAAAAACTTAAATGAAATTCAAATAATTTATTGATTCAAGTACTACAGTAATTTATTGCATCAATGATATTTTTGAAAAGTTGAGCATGAAATTGAGGAGAAACAGAGATATAAATTGTACTTTTTCCTTGGCTTCAATTGCATTAGAAACCAGTGTGATTCTAAAAAGCAATTGGTTTTTTAAACATATAATTTTATGAAGAGTAAATTGCTGTCTTTTTCTGTTATTAACTTGGTTATTAAATATTTTTATTATTATTGTACTTTGTTATTCATTACAGCAAAACTGATGTCATTAGACCAAATACAACAATTAGCCAGTGCAAGTTTAAATTCTGATTATGAAGATGATGATGATGATGTTGAAGATGACGAAGAGCTCCTTGTGAGTTTTTTACATTTTTTGTGTCACTTTCTTGTGTGATTTTAACAGCAATAATTTTCATTGCAACCATTACCTCGCTACAGTAATTGCCAAATTAATTTATCTCACCAAATCAACTTTATTTTCCTCCCTCCTGGCTATAAAAATGTTAAACCTCAATTTAAGTGCCAGAAGATTCAACATACACCAACTAATTTAAAGCTTTATCTACATAACTGGACAAAAAGATTTGGAAGAAAATTAAATTAAAAATGTTTTTCAGCCACCTAAATTTTGAATATTTGACGGTCATTATTTTAGTTTCTGGTTTTTTTCTAGTTGATAATTTCTTCAATATGTGTTTTCGTTTCTAGTTCATTCAAAATTGTTTTTAATTAAATAGTATGATAATTTTGTATTATTTTATAGGAAGAATTAAGCGAGTTGCTACCTGATGATGAACCTGAGGAACCTGAGCCAAAGAAAGAAGTAAAAGCAAAATCACCAGAGAAGGTGTGAGTCATCATCAATTGATTTTTATAATGGATTTTTGAAGGACAATTATCATATATACTATTTACTCAATTTCATTGATGCTCAAGTTTTGTACACTTTTGTCATGCAGAGTGGAGGAGCTGAATCTCCAATGGTGACATTGTTAAGCCAGAGAAGAGAGAATTACATTCAAGCACGTGAATCTGCGAAGGCTGAAGGTGCAACATCTAAGGTTAAGAGAATGGAACGAGGCATCAAGGTAATTTGTTGAAATTAATCCTGCATTCCAAGCTAATTAATATCATATTGTTAACATACCAATCAGATGCACAATGGGCTCAAAGGTGGGGTGCAAGTTCATTTTTTTAGCTTACCACTCATTCTTTTAGCTTTTTCTCTCCTTTCTTTTTTTGTATTGCAAAATTTTCTTCCACCCACTCTATTTGCATTTCTATGTGTTAATTGAGTTCTTGATTTGTTTTGTATTTCTTTTTTTCTCCAAATGATCATATATATATCTATGTTGAGATTCATTAAATTGTATTTTTGGGCATTTTTTTATGTATTGCAGATCATCAGGTATTAAAAATCATCATTTGCATAGTTCTGTTCCAAATTGGTTTTATTGGTACTTGAGTATCATTGGTCAAATTAATTTGAATTTCTTATCATGATGGCAAATAAAAATAAAGTATATTTAAGTTGTTAGATTTTTAATTGCTGGTGCTGTTTGGAAAATGTTTGTATTTCACATAAGATTGAAAAGACGTTTGGAAACTTAATCAATGAGCTTGTTAAATTTCAGGAGCTCGAAAAATTTCTGAAGAATGCCAAAGCTGGTAAGAAGATAAATGATGATGATATTCCACCACAAGTTGTTGTGAAAGGTTCTCAAAATACGCCAAGTCAACCAGTGCCACCTCAACAAGAGCCACCTAAACTTGTAGCTGCACCTACAGTTCCAAAAGAGACACCAATGGAAGTTGTACCTCCAAAAGGTCAGATTAATTTTTGGATTTTTTTATCATACCAACTGGCTCAAATAATTTTCTCCACGTTTGCAAAGCTACCGTGAAAAAGCTTCATTGTTGATGATTCTGGTATTTCTTGAATTTGATATGAGGGGCCTCAGCTTATAGTTTGACACCTTGGTTGCCAAAATCTACAAAATAATTACTGCGTTATACTCAATTTAAACCAAAAATTAATGATTTCTACTGCTGTAATCTGCTAAAAATACTGTATTATGGCTTTGAGAAAGACATTAACGGTTGTTTGCCTTTAGTGTAGCTGAGGGATAACTTAGTAGATTTTGACAAACAAGATATCAAAACTAGGTATCAAACAAGTTAATTTTGACATGGTTTTTTATGATAGAAAGGCAAGAATTTTTACATTTTTATGTTTTGCTTGTAATTTATGATGCCTATAATTTGTTAATAATTTTACAGTTATCATTTTATATTTTCCCCACAACTGTTTGAAATATTTTTATTCAGAAAAACCTCTGGTGCAGGTTCCAGCCACAGCAGCAAAAACAGAACCAATGGTATGTTCTCATATTTTTATAGCTCAAATATTATGGCTGGCTAAACAAAACTTCAAGTAAAGCATCTGAGTTGAGTCAGCAAATGTTAACTTTAAACTTAGAAAGACTGTTAATGATGATTAACAAGAAAGAATTATACTAAACAAAAGAGTCAGTTCTAAACATGACAATGCAATATACCAATGTAAACAATAGATTTCACGCCTTCAATGCAACTAAGCTAATCACAATAAACGAAATTATAAAGTTTTCCTGTTTTTAAGTACACTCAAAAATGTGAAATTTATCATTTCAAATTGCAGATCGTGTTGCTACGTTTGAAACTGCAATGGTAGGATGGGAGTGTGCCATTGAGATTTCATAAACCCACCCATCTTTAATGTTCAAATTTTCAAACTTCAAATTTAAAACTTCAAACTTTCATTCCAAAACACTCAACATTAAGGACAATTAATCAAACCAAACTCTAATATCTAACCAAACATTAAAACATTTTTGCTAAAATTTGTACCTATGTTTAGAGAATTTACTGTCTTCAAACCCATCCTACTCGGTGGCACATACCCATACCTATATATTGGACTGTACCTCCCCTGAGCTGAAATCATTTGTTTTACAAAACCTCCCATGTTCTGATAATGTTTTTCTTTCAGGAAACTGACAATGACAGTACATCTGAAACACTTAGGATGCTTTCCACAAGGCAAGAACAATACAAATTAGCTGCTTTGGCGAAGAAAAAAGAAGGCGATATGGCAGGTGCAAAACACTTGTTTGGAGTATATAAGGTAACTTAATTATTGAATCATTGTTAGTGTAGTTATCTGTACACATTATTATCTAATCATAGCTTTGTATTGCTTTATCCCCGTCAGTAGATTTTAGTGTTAAAATTGTATTGATTAAATAAGCATTGATTGATAATACTTATCGTGTCAACAGGATAGGTTTGTCGTCTGTTGTTTCTCTGTGTTCTTGGAATGCGGGGGCAATTTAATACTGGGGCAGTGTACTGAATAAGCCAAGCAATAGGGTATAGCATGCAAATGTTTGTCTTGCAGAAATTTAACCCTGTGATTGCTGCTCTTCAAAATGGACAGGAGATTGATCTGTCAGGTTTGCCGCCTCCTCCAAATCAGGCCACAGGTATCTATTTTACAAAATTTCATGATCTATTTTTGGTTACTATCTATAGTGAAATTAAGATTTATTTGTAGCCGTAATAGTATAATCGTTTTTTATACGCTTGATCAAGTTTTTTATTTCATTCACGAGTTGTTTTATTTAAATTTTGTGAATAATCAATCATTTTGCAGTATTTTTAATCTCGTGATAAATACTACATGATGTGATTGGCTAATGTCAAGATGTAAACAATGTCATTGTTGGATGAAAAATGAAATCTTGCATGCTGGAAATTGAAATTTGAAAAAACTTTGCTTATTTTCAGACTTTTGGAAGTCATATAAACTTGCAGCACAATTAATTTACAAGAAAATACAAATGAAACACATATATATATATACCAAATTTATGTAAATTTGTTTCAAATGATTTTCATTTTGGATTTTGGCTATGGAAGGAATATACTGTACCGATGTTTACCGATGTTTACCGATGCTTTCCTATGTTTACCGATGTTTACCGATGTTTTCCGTGTCTTAAAACAAATATAGGTACTCCTCAAGCAGCCTCTACATCTGCTCCAAAGCCGACAGTAAGACAGCCGCCGCCGCCGAATGAGGTTTCTGCACCCGCAGCCCCATCTACAGTTGCCCCCTCACCAGCAGCCCCATCTGCAGGTCCTTCTGCGGATTCAGGACCACCGGCTGCTCCTAGTAACGTAATGGAAGCTCTTCAGCAAAGGCTTGTAAAGTACCAACAAGCAGCCGATCAGGCAAATGCAGAAGGAAATGGTAGCAAGGCGAGAAGGATGGGAAGAGTAGCAAAGGTATGATGTTGATTTAAATTATTTCAAATATATACTTATTCTTATAAATAAATAAATATATTAAATAAAGTCATTATTTAATTTATGAAATCCAATTTTAATAGATGAAACGTTTTATTGATGAAAACCAATTTTAATGTATGAAAATCAAAATGCCTATGACTTTCTAATTTGAAAAATTTTGATCATAGCAATACCAAGATGCCATTCGAGATCACAAGAAAGGAAAACATGTTGATTATGAGGAATTACCTGTGCCACCAGGTAAGGTCACCTTGGCAATAGCATCTACAAATTGGAAGGCATTGTTGTGACATGACCATAGAATTTGTGATGTCTAATATATTATGTGACTATGTCGTTTTTAATAGCGTGAATGCTTAATTGATTATGTGGTTTTAATTGATAGCATAATTATTTAATTACTATAATTTAAACTATGTTTACTCGGAAGTGCTAAATGTTTTTATTTCCAGGAAATTGATTCTTTCCATGCATATTTTTGAACTAAAGCTATTTTTAACTTGCATTAATTTCTCAAAAAGGTTTATATTCTGTTTTAAAATTAATGATGTTTTTGTTAATTGTTTAATTGTTGTGTATTTGTTGAAATAACACAAGATTATTTTATATTTTGTTTGCATAGTAGTCCTATCAAAATGACACTCATGTCAACAACCCATTATTAGAATAGTATTATACACAATAAGTTCGACATTTTTTGCAACTTTAGGTTCCAAGGTTGTGGCAAGGAAATCGACATGCCAATTTCAAAGCAATTAGCCATTCAAGACAATGCGAATTCTCTCAAGCAGAAAATCAAAACTTGGCTTTGCTTGTTTTTATTTTCAGCTTGAATGAATTCGCTTTGTCTTTGATGGTTAATCGCTTTTAAATAGGCGTGCTGACTTCACTAATGTTACAAGTCTGCCTTTGTTTGTTCGCCTGTAAATTTAACGAATTTTGCGGAGATATCTTTACAGAGCTGCTATGGAGGAGCTTTAGATTTGATAGTTTTGTTTTTGCTTGACTTTTATGTATGAGGCTTTAACTTAAAGTTTAATACCTTCTTTACCAAGATATACTGAGTAATCCCCGAGCTATGCTTAAGTGAAGGGCTTTCTCAAAGCCGTAATGTAGTATTTTCAGCAAATTCCAACAGCAGAAGTCCTCTATTAATGTTTCGTTGAGTATAACTCGGTGATTACTTAAAAGATTTTGGCAAAACAGATATCAAACTATAAATTATTGAAGCTTCTTATATGAAACTCAAGCAAAAACAGACTTATCAAAACCACAAGTTTATCCAGAGCAGCTTTGCACATGTCGGTGAACGTTTATGACTTTCCGGTACATGGCAGCTTTTTTTTACATGATCATTATAAAGCTCTTACTGTGTACTTTAACTTTTAATGTGCCGTGCTTTTTGTCTATTTTCCCAACTATTGCACTTATTTTTATTTTATAGGTTTTGCACCAATTCCAGTCCCTGGTGGATCACAGCAAGCTGCAGCAACGACATCAGCCCCTGCCAGTACTCCTGCGGTAACCGTTGTTCCGCCGCAGCCAGGACCAGCAGCTTCCGCTCAAGTATGTTGTACGCGAGCGTTTTTGATTACCTGGAAAACTACTTCATAGATTAATTATAAAAAATTTAATTATATAATTGATAGTTTCTTCTAATCATTGATAACATCTGCGAAAAAATGATTTGGAACTCAAAACTCGCAGATTAAAATTCAATTTGTAATATGAAAGAATACCGTTCACATTTCTGGATGCACTTTATCAAATCAAAATTAGGAGTGAGTATTATGTTCGAAACTTCCGACGGTTAAAACCCAATAGACGCTAAGGAGGAATTAATTTCTACAGCAGAAAAGTTCGAAAATAAATCTGTTGCGGTCTTTTCGCTTCACCTGCCCATCATATTCTATCTTCTTTAGATCTGGTTGCGAGAAGCAGAAACTTAAGGCCTAGTGGCTGGAATGTGTTTCGTAAATTTTTGGGTGGGCGCTAATAAAGCGGGAAGGGAGCTCCAAACATTTTAGCCTCGGAAGTATCGAGCTTTGACTCGTTGTTTTGTTTTTTTATGTTTTCATGTTTAAACTTCGTTGTTTTTTTTATGGTTGCTTGACTGCGTTGAAAGGTGTAAACTCTATATTCTTTAAAGTTTATGTCACTTTGAGCAATGTCCTTGCCTCAACACTTAGGATGTTATGTTTCACAGATTTAATCCATAATAGTTTTAGAAATACGACAATTTACTATATAATTGTGTTGATAATACAAAATTGAACTTTTTCTGTTCAATGATTTAATGGTTGGCTGTTTGCTCAATGGTACCTTGTTGTATTTTCCATGCAATTGTAGCATTTGTGTTCTGATTTTCGTATAGCCTGAAGTAGCAGTGAACGCCGGTGCTGCGGAACCTTTAAGCAGAAATCAGAAGGAGCTTAAATTTCTGCTAACTCGACAAAAAGAATTCAAAATGGCTGCTTTGCAATCGAAAAAAGATGGAGACATCGACAGCGCAAAAGAGTATTTGAGAAAAGCTAAGGTATGGTCTTTTCATTTAAGTTATGAAGCTACAGTTTCTGTCTTGTTTGTCTTTGTTGCTGTGTTTATATATTTTGATTTAGTGGCATATATTTATTTAGTAAGTAACTGCCTCTATATTTGTATATTATATCTATGTATAGTATGTGTATATGGTACATATTTTTCTAAAATCTTATAAATAAATATTTAAATATTTTTATAAATTGATGTTATAAATGATATTGCCAAATATACCATAAAGACAAATGGAGACAAATGCATAGTTCGAGTAAAAAAATATATTTTAAATATTTACCTATACACCAGGGGTTGGACCGGAAGCTTTACCCCCTGTCAAATCTTCAATCGGTAATATTTTTTATATGTTGTCTTCAGGGGGATTGACTTTATTCTCGAAAATAATAAGTTATATTATATTGCAATATTATTTAATGATAATTATCAACATTTAAAAAGTTTAACCTGAGAAAATTTTTGCAGGGTTTAGATGAAATGATAGTTGCAGCACAAAGTGGCCTTCGTGTTGACATAACAACGGTAAGATCTTTGCAAATATTTCAGAGATTTTTAATTGGATTTTTATGTTTTTCGAAACATTGTTGCTTTGACTTGAAGAGGAAAGTTTTCTAACTTTTTGAAGATGCTACAGAATCTGGTTTTTGATATTTTTCTTTACTTTTACTCTGGAATTATTTTGAAATATACTATGTTAAATCAAAATTCTCTCCACATTCTCGTAGAGGAGCCCGTAACGATCTCTATACCACTAACTTCCCCATACACACAAACCCTGCGTCGTCATCGTGCGAAGACACTGTGCTACTTCGTTTTGAAAAACCAACTATGAACAAACTAATTTTGCTAACTTTTGTTTTTATATATATTTTAGTTATACTACTCAAGAAAGGTACAAAATATCGTTGTTTGTTTTATTTAAAACCCTTTGTTTTGCATTTCTATTTTTCTTCGTGTTTTTCAAGAATTTTTTAAGATTCTAGCTGGCAGCAAATGATTTGCAAAGAGCCATACGATTTTTCAGCAGCAATTGTAGAAGTCACACAACTACATAACATTGCCTGGAGGGTAAAAAAAAGATTAGCTATATCACAAAATAATTTAATTTGTAGGTACCAAGTTTAAAAAGAAAGGGAAGCAAAACAACCGCGTCTTCCGAGAATCAGGCATCTGACGTAAAATCTGTTACTATTGAAGATGATAGCACGAATTCTATTGCTTCTTCGGATACAGCAGAATTGTATGCGAGGCTAGAAGCAGCTCTCAGGAGGCAAATACAAGTAAGCGCTTTTTTGTGACAGTGAAACGTTTAATAAATGTTTCATAAATAAGAACTGTCAGCTCTAGGCTGAGTGCTTCTTGTTATTTTGCTTCACTATCTTTGCTTCACTGTCAAACATATAATATAAAATGATTGTAGACTTGCCTCAAGTTTATTTCTTTTTAACCCAACAACAAACGGAGGAAATTCGAAATAAATAAATAACGAGGAGGGAAAAGATAAAATGGCTTTTTCCCCCTCCACAGGTTTCTTCCCTTATCTCAAGTCCTTTCAGTTCCTTTTCTCGAATGAAGAAAGAAATAGACTTGGGGAAAATCTAGAGTGATTGGGACTCAGTGAATTTCGTATGGAGATAACGCTTTCTTAGATCTTTCTATGCAATTAAAAATACCATGAAAAAGGTACTTAATTCAATGGAAATTTGTTAATAAGACTTTTATTTTAAATCGTACCATGGACATAGATTTTAATCACATTGTGAGAAATGTTTTGAGAAACTGTACTGGCAAGCAGCAATATTGATTGGTTTATCTTTCAATGGCAAATAATTAGATATTTTTGATTTATTTTATTGAATTGTTTTCACCTTTTACTTTATTGACTGTTTTATTTTTTGTTTTTACAGACATCAACACAAAATTCTGATCATTATAGACTTCTTGGAGATTTGTCAGCTGCGAAAAAGTAAGTTTGAATCTGGGCGATTGCCTTTTGTATGTTATTATGTGGCGTTTAAAAATACGGCTCCTCATACCGGCAACGGAACAATTTGACTTGTTCTTGATCGATCCGCAAAAACCGTATTTTTCGCAGCCGTATTGGACCGGCGTTACTTGAGAAACCAATGGCAATAGAAGGGCTTCTTTGTTTGGTCCTAGGCCGCAAATATGGTATTATTTTATTATTTTTATTATAATAAAGCCGTTATTAGCGATTAATCGATCAATGCTGGAATACTTCAGACCTTAGCTTCTTGTACGGACCTCACTGCGTACGAATCTTCTTGGTCAACTCTTGAAAGACCCTTGATTTGGATCTTGTAGAATTACGTAACGATTTTTCCGTATTTTTGTTTGTTTGTTTGGAAACGCGTGCAGACTATGAAATTTAATGATCTGTGTCTAGTACCTTCTGTGTGTCCTTTTTGTTTTTGGTTGAAGTTTTAATATAATTAAAAAATATAATTAAATTAGATATAAACACTAATACAAAGCAGTTCAAATTACACAATTAAATTCCCAGTGTTTTTATTTCAGTTTCGATACATTGCACAAAGGCTCCCAACAAGATCTGGACACACTTATTGTTTCCAAATCACATGGCAGTCCTGTACCGAAGTTTCATTACGAAATGAAGTCATTTCCAATCGTGAAGTGAGTTCTGATTTATATATACATCATTTTGAAACTGAAAGTTCATTTTTCAAACTGTTTTATAGAAGACAAGACCTAATTCATCTAAGAAAACTTCAAAAACAGTGATGATATGAGCAGACAAATCTTTTTTTTAAATTGATCTAAAATCCCTGAGAAATCGTCAGAATTCAATTCATTCAAGCAACACAGAAAGCAGACTTTTTACTTTACTTGAGATATTTCTATATTTACATCATCAAAATATTTTTTTGATTTTTACTTTACTCCCTAAATGGTTTTATTTTTAAATTTTAGACATGTTCAAATTCAATTTTTTTTTCCTCCTGCCTGCTTTTTGCATTTTCTTTACTGTTAAGTACCGGGTGACCACAAAAAAAACTATGAATCCTTTTGCAAGGTTGTAGCTTGAAATCTGCGAGGCTGCAAATTTTGAACTGTACTCCAAGAGATATCCGAAGGGCAAACTTACAGTTTGGGGTATTATCTAGTCATCTCCGGTCACGTTTGCCTGTCCAAAACTGTTATTTAAAATTGCCCTCATTTGTGAGTTTTCAAGTCAATTTGATAAAACGCCATTCGTTTCCAGTCCACGTTTTGGCATTAAAACAACCTACTTGCTCTCATTTAAGCTTGGGAGTTTGATCAGTGAATCTTTTCAAATTTTAAACTTCCAAGTCGCCATAATGTTGTTTTAATGTAAAAATCCGGACTGGAACAAAACGATTTAAATCGTAGGTGTTTTCAAATGATGTTTCTTGAAATTAACTTTTACAGAAAGATTACAGCAATTTTAGTTTCACGTTTTTGACAGGTAAACGTTGTCGCAGATGACTGGATGATATTACAAACTCTAAATTTGCCTTGCAGGCGTCGTGTTGTTCACAGTTTGAGATTTGTAGCCTCCGGGATATTGAGTTACAGCCCTGCAAACGGATACAGTCTTTTGGGTCACTCGGTATTTATAAAATTTCAAAACAAGTTTGACTTTGCAAGAGTGAGAACTTTTTGGTCAATTTTATGATTTATATACGATGCAAACAAAGGCAGAAGCTTGAATGTTTAACGTTACTGCAACATATAGGTACTATTCTTTCATCATTAAATTGACAAAATGTTTGTAAACATTTTTCTCTTTTAGATCACATCCTGAACTCAGCGATTCGGAATTAGAAATTACAATAGTTCGGTGTATTAACATACCTTTAGCTTCAGGTAACAACTCAATTACCTTCTTATACCAGCTGAGAAATTTGGCAGTACTGTACAGGCCCTTATATAAAACTATTTTTTGAAGAGCCTTTAACTTAGAAATCAAATTCGCCGGACATTGTGCTCGAGCCTCGAAGGAACTGGTGTCATCTTTCGTTTTTTGGAGGCATCCATCATCACATAAACGGCCTCGGAAGCTCATCTTTCCAGACATCATATGTAGAGACACCGCCATGCACAAGGAAGACCTTCTGACAGCAATGACGGATATGGTGTTCTGGAAAGATGTAGTGAATTCTATCTCGGCCGAGGCCGCAAGATGATGATGATGATAACTTAGAAATTAAAAATATATATATGTATACCTATTTACTTTTTAAAGCATTTAATTTAGAACTTAAGTTTTAACTGCAAATTTCTGAAATATTACCAGTCTGCATAGAAAAATAACATTTTTCAATCTTTAATTACATTTGAAATAATTTTTCAAAGGTTATCAACCAAAAGACATGTACACATACATCAATTACGAATTCCCATTTCCAAGCGTAAGATTTTCTTCTTTTTTTGTAATTTATGTATTGCATGTATAAGAATTCATAGAAATATTCAACGATTAATCTACAAGAATCATTTTGGTATAGAAGTTAGTTACAACTGAAAGTCATTTAAGCTATTTATGCTGCAGTCAAAGTTGGTTTTTGCAGGAATCGCAATGTGTTGCCAACTCGTTGCTTACATTA